>CAUYQG010231055.1:0-13437 GCA_963574415.1 Tarsius wallacei
ATTTGTCTTTTTTTTACATATATAGTTTTTAATTTTAAAATTGTAGGGTACAGTTAAGGGTTAGGTATACAAATATTCATTGTGCAGGTACACTTGTTGAAGAGGTGTGCCCTCCCCAGAGGAAGGTGGGATTAACTTAGGTAGTCAAATTCCTTCCTTCTTTCTACACTTTTTCCTAAGCCCAGTAAGACCTGGCCCAGAACTGGGGCGCTTCCAGGCTGGGGAGGGACCTGTACGTTCAGTGTTGCCGGGGCTCAGTCTGGGGGCTGCACAGAGTATAGTGGGGGATGGTCAGCACCGCCTGTGGGGCAGTCTCTGGAGAATGTGATCCTTGAAAAATGAGTGGATGGCTATCAGGCAGCCCAGAGGCAGAAGGAGGAAAGAGCCTTGGGCCGAAGGAGCCTGGGGATGAAGGCCTGGAGTGGAGACCCACAAGTCTGCCAGTGGGAACGGCGCACTGGGAATGAAACATGGCAACACACGAGGTCTGCAGGAGCCAGTGGGACAGTAGAAAGGGCCGTGAGGAGCGTGGGCTTGGTCCTGAGGATGCCGCGGAGCCATGAAAGGGTATTGAGGAGAGGTGGGGCGTGAGCTGAATGTGTCCGAAAGGTGTCTCTGACTCTTGGGAGGAGGTCGTGCTGGAGGGGCCGCTGGGAATGCAGGCCTGGAGATGCAGGCGGGACAGGAGGGGGTCTGGACCTGGCCAGCGGCAGTGGGCAGGGAGGGCTGCTTCAGAGATGAAGGGAGGCCTTGGAAGCACGTGGCTGTCAGAGGAAGCGGGGGAGGCGGGTGAGACCCCGGTGTCTAGCTGGCTTGGGCACGGAGTGGGTGGGGGTGGCCTTCACTGACAGATGCCAGTCGGTGGGGAGCAGAACCGGGGCCGGGTGACACACCAAGCATGGGCATGTGTGACTGGGTCCTGGCTCAGGGCCAGCGAAGGCCAGGGCTTGGCCCTGACGCTGGGGCTGCGGGTTCCAGTCAGGCATGAGAATGCGGGCAGGGGTCGAGGTGGAAGTGGCTGTTACAGGAGAGTGTGGGGTGTGCTGATAGGACAAGGACTATGGGAAGATGCCAAGGCTTTCTCCTCTCAAGAGTTTGAAGAAGAGGCCTCGGGGACTGGTACAATAGAAACCCCGTGGCCATGGCAGGTCACCCTGTCCATCTCGGGATGGCAGACTGGCCTGGCCCTGCCACTGGTTGGAGGTTTGTGGGCTTCTGGTCCTTTGGCGCAGTGTGGAGGACTGCCAGCCCCTTCCTTTTCTTCCTCTTTGATTCCCTCTGACCCTGATTGACCGTGCAGGCTTATGCAAGGCCTCCCAGCTCTGGGCCTCAGCCACCTCTTCCAACCCGGAGCCTGTATCAGGCTGGAATGATCTCTAAGGTTGCACAGAAGGCCTCTGTGTTTGTTCAAAGGGCAAGCGAATGGATTCCAGCTGCCAAGGCCCCAGACTGCTCCTCTCCAAAAAGCCCACACTCAGCCCTGCCTCGCCGTCCATTAGTCACATCCTAGGACATGGGAAGAGGACACAGCCCGTCTGCCCTCAGCTCTCCCACTCCTGGACCTCCCCCCCACTCCCCCACCCCCATCAGTGTCCTGGAGATAGGAGGAGCGGCCCACAGCCGGGATCTTTCCCTCCAGTCTCAGGATCAGAGCCAGCTCCACAGTAAATCCCCTAGGAAATCAGAAGCAAGGCAGCTGGCGGCAGATGACAACCCATCAGACTTTCTTTACGAAGTGCAAGATGCCATCCCAGGAACCCTCCTCACCAAGGCCCCATGAAGAAGGCAGAACAGGCAGAGCCGTCGCTGAACAGATACAGAAACTAGAGCCTGAGAGGGGAAGGAAGCCCTTGCCCAGAGCCCGTGACAAGTGGCAGGGCTGGCCCTTAAACCGTGGCTCTGCCACCAAGCCTATCCTCCGCAGAGACTTCTGTCACGAGATTCCTGCACGTCTTCTGGAACTCACATCCTATCCCATGACTCTCCCTGGGCAGGTGGGTGACATCAGGAAGAGGGGAAGGACAGGGTGGCCGAGTGTGGCAGGCCACATGCAATCCCCTGCAGCATCGTGAGCACCTCACCTGCTCGCCCTGCCTCCGTGTGTACCCAGGGCCCTGCCGTGGCCTTCAAGGCCCTGGACAGCCTAGCCTCACTGGCTCTCCCACCTCTTCTCGCCCTTCTTTCCTCTTCCAACCTGTGAGCTTCTGTCACATGATCTCCTTTGCTTTCTGAAACATACCAGGCTCTCAGCCACAGGGCATTTGCACGTGCAGTTTCCTTAGTTTAGAAGGCACTCCTCAAACCCAGTTCCTTCCATGTTCTCAGTCAATGCTTCATCAGCCTCTCATCTTTTAAAAATAACAGCTTTAATGATATCTAATTCCTCTATCATGAAATTCACCTATTTAAAGTGTACAATTCCATAGCTTTTGGTATATTCACAGAGCTAAGTAACCATCACCACAATCAATTTTAGAACATTGTGTCACTTTCTCACCCCCAAGATCCTCATTTGTAGTCACTGCCCCAATCCCCAAATGGGCAACAACTAATCTAATTTCTGTCTCCCTAGATTTGCCTATCCTGGACATTTTATATAAATGAAATCATACAATATGAGGTCTTTTTTGATTGATTCTTTTCACTTAGCACAATGTTTTCAAAGTTCGTCCATGATGCAGCATGTGTCAGTGTTTACTCACTTTGTATTGCCAAATAATCTTCCATTGCATGGAAGATAACACATTTTATTTATCCGTTCATCAGCTGGGGGACATCTGGGTTTTTCCACTTTTTAGCTATGATGCATAATGCTGCTATGTACGTTCACGTTCAAGTTTTTGTGTGACGTTTTCACTTCTGTTGAGTATGTTCCTAGGGGTGGAATTGCTTTGTCATAGGGTTACTCTGTGTTTAACCTTTTGAGGAGTTGCCAGACTGTTTTCCTGGAGGCTGCACCATTTTGCATTCCCACCAATAGTGTATCAGGGTTCCAGTTTCCTTAGATTCTCACCCACAGTTTTTTTTTTTTTTTTTTTTTGAGTCAGAGTCTCACTCTGTCACCCAGGCTGGAGAACACTGGTATGATCACGGCTCACTGCAGCCTCGACCTCCAGGCGATCCTTTTCCTCCTGAGTAGCTGGACTACAGGTGTGTACCATGACACCTGGCTAATTTTTTAAAATTTTTAGAGAGGAGATCTTGCTATGTTGCCCAGGCTTGTCTCAAGTTCCTGGGCTCAAATGATGCTCTCACCTTGGCCTCCCAAAATGCTGGGATTACAGGCATGAACTGCTGCCCCTGGCCAGCACTTCTTTATATCTGTCTCTTTTTTTTTGAGTTGGAGTCTCACTCTGTCGCCCAGACTGGAGTGCGGTGGCCGCTCCCAGCCACCGCATCCTTGACCTGCTGGGCTTCGGCGATTCGTCCACCTCAGCCTTCCAAGCCGCCAGAACTACAGGTGCGCGCTACCACACCCAGCTAATTTTTGATTTATTGTAGAGATGAAGTCTCGCCAAGTTGCCTGGGCAGGTCTCGAACCTGTGGGCTCAGGTAACCCACTCACCTCGGCCTCCCAAAGTGCTGGGATTACAGTCTGTGCCACTGAGCCCAGCCAATATCTGTCTTTTTAACTATAGCCATCGCAATGGGTGTGAAGCAGTACTGCACGGTAGTCTGAGTTGCCTTTCTCTGATGGCTGGTGATGTTGAACATCTCTCCATGTGCTTATTGACCATTGGTACCTGTGTTTTGAAGAACTGTCTATGCAGATCCTCACTTTTTAAAGTTGGGTTGTCTTTTATTATTATTGAGTTGTAAATGTTCTTTAAATATTCTAGATACAGGTCTCTTACTGGATACATGATTTGCAAAACGCTTTCCCAGATTTTTATCTGTGGGTTCTGTGTTTACTATTTTTCTTTTTTTTTGAGTTGAAGTCTCACTCTGTCACCCAGGCTGGAGTGCAGTGGCACATTTACGGCTACTGCAGCCTCAACCTGCTGGGTGCTGGGCTCAGATGATCCTTCTGCCTCAACCTTCCAAATAGCTGGAATTACAGGTGCATGCCACCACACCCAGTTAATTTTTTTTATTTTTTGTAGAGATGAAGTCTCGTCAAGTTGCCCAGTCTGATCTCAAACCCTTGGGCTCCCACAATCCTCTTGCCCCTGGCTCCCAAAGTGCTGGTATTTCAGGCATGAGCCACACACCCAGCCTTGTATTTACTTTCTTGATAGAGTTCTTGGAAGCACAGAACATATCCAGTATATCTAATTTTTCTTTTATTGATTGTGCTTTTGGTATCATATCGAAGAAACCATTGCTTAATACAAAGTCACAAAGATCTACAACTGTATTTTCTTCTAGGAGTTTTACAGTTTTAGTTCTTACATTTAGATCCTTGGTACATTTTTAGTTAATGTTTGTATATGGTGTGAGGTAGGGAATCAAATTCATTCCTTTGCATGTAGATATCCAGTTGTCCCACTATCATTTGTTGGAAAGACTACTGAATGGTCTTGCCATTATTGTTGAAAATCAGTTGCCTGTAAATGTCCTTTCATTTTAACATAAGTAGCACTTCCCCAGAGAAGCCTTTGCTGACACCTCTCCCTACCCTGACCTTAGCTTGGCCAGGTTCCCTTGTATATATAAAACACATAGATAGCACCATAGGTTATAAACTATATTTATCTGTATAATGGAACAGAAATGAGCACAAACTCTGGAGCCAGATAGCCAAGATTCGAATCCCAGCTCTGCCACTTACTAACTGCCTGGCCCTAGGTATATTGTTTCATTGATCAGTTCCTTAATTTCCTCCTCTGTAAATTGAGCACTTACTTATCTCATAGGATTGTCATGGGAGTCAATACATGTAAAGTCATATGGCACGTGGTAATACGAGCTAATGTGTGTGCTATTGTTAATCAGTGTCATCTCCTAGGACTGTAAACTCGGTGAGAACAGGGACCTGTCTATTTGGCTTCCACAGAGCCCTCCTGACCAGCACTATGCCTGGCACAGGGAAAGTATTTGATGCCTACTTTTTGAATGAATGAATGAATGAATGAATGAAGCATGCATGCCTGAGTGAATGAGCCCAGCGACTGGGTTCTGATCCCATCCCCCCACTGTCCTGGCTGTGACTTCTCCAGAACTCTATAAAATGAGGGTGTTGGATCATGGGTGGTTCCTCTATTTGGATGCAGACACCCCCTCCTCACTTGAAATCAGAGGACCCCGACTTGTAAAGAAGATAAAGGGATCTACTGTGAGAGAAGCCAGGGGCTGAGGGGGCCCAGACCCTCCTCTTCCCGGGCATTCCCAGAGTCCCCTAGAGCCTGCCGGATGCAGTGTGAAACCACTGTCGGGGATGTGATCCCTCCGTGCTCGCCTGGCTCAGAGCAGCCGTGATTCAGAGGCAGCTGATGTCTGACGCTCTTAATACAGCCCAAATGCTGGAGGTCTCTGTCTCGCGACCTGGGGGAGGCGGAAGAGCACATTCCAAAGGCAAAAGCTCTCTCTTCTTTCCTCCCACAGAAGGGAAGTGCTCCCCAAAGTCCCCCACGCACAGATGAGCACGAACATGTCCTGCCCTCGTGTGCTTCTTCCTCAGCTTCCTGACCCAGACCTGGCGTGGCCTGGTCTCCTGGGCCCAGCTCCTCCTGTCCAGCCCTCCACCCCATCTCAGACCCAGCTCATGTCCAGCAAGGCCACTATGCTCCTCCTGTCACCTCCACACTCTCATTTCACCTGGGAGGCAGTCCCTGGGAGGCTGGCAGAGGTGAATGGGTGAGGGTCTCATCCAAGGCCATGGCCCAGCAAGCAAGTGGCAGAGCAGGGATTCGAACCCCAGGTTCCTGGCTCCAAGTCTACATTCCATCCTTAGTAGCTGCCTCCAATACACTAGCAGGGCACCACAGTCCGTAGGACCACAGAGGCAGGCAAGACCAGGAGGTATGAGGGTCAGCCGAACTCTGTGGTCCCTGAAGGAGGGAAAGTCCCAAAGGAGTGCCCCCAAGGCAAGTCCCTGGCAAGAGACTTAATGCTTCCCCTGGGTCGAGGTCCCCTGGCCATAGCGAGAGGGACTGCCCTGGGAAGGAATGGAGGGGAGGCCCCTGGCTGGTAGGTTAAGAACATGAGGCTAGGCTCAGTGGCTCAGCCTGTAATCCCAGCACTTTGGGAGGCAGAGGTGAGTAGATTGCCTGAGCCCGTGGGTTCAAGACCAGCCCGGGCAACTTGGCGAGACCTCCTCTCTACAATAAATCAAAACTGAGCTGGGCGTGGTAGCACGCACCTGTATTTCCGGCTACTTGGAAGGCTGAGGTGGAAGGATCACCAGAGCCTAGCAAGTCGACACTGGGGTGGCCGTGAACGTGCCACTGCACTCCAACCTGGGCGATGGAGTGAGATTCCAACTCAAAAAAAAAAAGAAAAGAAAAGAAAGAACATGAACTTTAGAGCTCGGCAGATCTGTTTGGGTCACTGACCAACCCTTCTGAGCCTCAGTTTCCCCCGTCCCCTATACATAGTATCCACATCTCTGAGTAAGGATGGACCGAGGCAGAGACCTCAGCCCTCTGTCTGTCAAGGGGCTACCTTGTGAACTCAGTTATTATATAAGTGTCCTTAGCCCTGGAGGAGTTGTCAGCTGAGCCCAACAGGAGTCGCCAAGAGGACCTGAGGGTCCCTGTGAGGAGGCAGACCCTGGGTCATGAAAGAGGAGATAGTTGACTTCCAAGTTTTTTTCGGCTCTTTGAGTTCACTGAGCGCGTTTGTTTCAGGAAATCCATTTCTACCAGGAAAGAGAGGCATGACGCTAGTAGTTTGAAAAGAACTTGAGTCTCTGGTAATGTTTGGTTAATTTTCGAGTTTTTAAAATTCAGCTTTCCTTCAGACAACAGCTTCGTCTGAACTCAAGGAGACACGGTGGTCGGGAAGTACATGGGGTGTGCAAAGGCACATCAGCTTCCGTGTCACCTTGTTCCGAATCCTGGCTCTGCAAATTGTCAAGGGCGAGTTACTGCGCCTCTCTGAGCCTCAGTTTCCTGGTCTGTAAGTTGGAGGAAAATGAGACAGTGTGGATAAAGGGCCCAGCCCCTGGCCCAGCTGCACACCCTGAGTGGGAGCTCTGGTTTGAGGCCTTTGAAGTGATGCCTACAAAATGCAGAGGTCCCAGGTTGGCGAACTCAGGAGCACTTCCTGGAGGTAGTGGCTGGGCCCAGAAGACCCAGGAGAGGGAAGAGCTGGAGCAACAGGGCTGACAGAGATGGTTGTAACTTTGTGTTGTTGTCGTCGTTGTTGAAGTCTCACACTCTATTGCCCAGGCTGGAGTACAGTGGCACAATCACGGCTCACCACAGCCTCAGCCTTCTGGGCTCAGGCATCCTCCTGCCTCAGTCTCCCAAGAAAATGGGACTAAAGGCTCACACCACCCCCACTCGGCTAACTTCTTAATTTGTTGTAGAGACGAGGTCTCACTATGTTGCTGGTCTCACTATGTTGGCTGGTCTCGAACTCCTGGGCTCAAGCAATCTTCCCGCCTTAGCCTCCCAAAGTGCTGGGATTACAGGCACGCACCTCCACGCCCAGCTTAGATTATTGCAATTGGAGCAGTAAGAAGGGTTCTGCAGAGGCAGGATTCCGAGTACGGCCTCAGCTTGAGTGCAGGCTGCCTCCTGGATTGATTCCCAGAGCTCCCAGGGGATGGAGATGGCTGAGTGATTCGGGGTGCCCTGCTGTGGACGCTGAGCTTCCTGGCATTCATGCTGGGGACAGGTTCCCCGAGGGTGTGGTCTCCCTCCCATCCTCCTACCCCCAGCCCCTCCAACCCACAGGAGGGTCGAGGGAAGTGGGGTACGACCCACCCCTAGGATTATTCATCAGACAGCCCAAAAGAGGCAACAAGAGCTGCCCGTGTTAATGATAAAAATAGCAATCCCTCCGATGTGACCAGCAGCACAGGAGCCAGCTCTGCGTGGCGCGCCTGCCAGTGAGGTCACTCGCTGCCCTCCATCCACATGAGGACGCTGAGACTTGGGAGGAAGACTCGCGGCTCCCCTGAGGCCATCTGGCGAGTCGGGTGAGACTGTGCACCTTCATGTGGGGGTGTCGCGGGGACGTGTGTGTTGCGGGATGGGCACTGTAGGGAAGGGACCCCTGTCTGTAGACTTTAACCCAGTGGGTCCTCCCAGTCTTAGGGAGGGATAAAGAGCACCTGTTCATGGGGGACTGGGCCCAGGGTCTTAGTCACAGGTCCCGCCACAGAAGGAGTGAACTGCTCGGCCCGGAAGTGACATTTGAGCAAGGTGGTGGGAAGAATGGAGGGGATAGGACAGGCAAGTCCCAGAGACGCGGGTCAGCCTGCACAGAGATGTGGCAGTGAGACATGCATGGGCTAAGTGTGGTGTAGGGACAGTGGGGACTTGCAGGGCAGTGTGAGGGAGGTGGGCTCTGAGAGGGCTTGGAGGCAGGCTACCTGAGCAATCTGCTGACATATGATGGGGAGCCGGAGGCCCGGGAAAAGGTGGAACCATCTATCCCAGGCAGACGAGCATATTCCAGCCAAGTCTGAAGGGGTTGCCTCTTCCCTGTGGCCCTGAAGCGATCCCCACAATGAGTCCCGAAATGTGGAACCCCAACGTCTCACTGGTGTAAGAGCAGGAAACTCCCCAGGGAATGCTTCAAGGGTGAGGAGCATCCGGAAGGCTGAGACCCAGCTGTGTGGGTGCCACCCCTAATATCCCACCTCACGCGATCCATAGGGTCCCCTCCTCCGCCACCACGGGTCAGGTCTGATTTGCCCGGTGTCCCATGACAGTTTGCTAAGGGATAGTCACTTGATTTTTGAACTCAGATCCCTGCTGGAAGTCTCTGCTGGCCCGAGCTCTCCCCTTTGACCAGCTGCTCTTGCCCCGGCAGCCAGACAATGATCAGTCCTCAGACCACTCCCAGGCGTGTCCAGATTTGGCCTGCCAGGCCTCCCAGGGCCAGAGGGGACATGATGGCCCCTTCCTGCATGGCTCTGACTAACAGACCCTGGGTCCCTGAAGCATCACAACAGAGTCTGTTACCAGGGCGACCTCCAGACTCGGTGGCCTGGGACCTGGGGCCCCGACTGCCCCTCGCTGGCCTCTGGCAGTGAGCCCACCCTGGCTCAGCTGGGCTGGGAGAGGAGGATAAGGCAGGAGGAGGCCCTGTCTGTGCCTGTGGGGACATTTAACCCTGTGGGGGGAGCAGAGCGGAAACGGAGTCTTTGACGCCTCTCTGTCTCCCTGGCCCCAATCTCCTGGTTTCTCAAGCAAGGACCCCGCAGGTACACAAACCACACCTAAGAGTGAACTGCCCCCAGTCTCCTTCCCCAACACTGCATGCCCCTTCTCAGTGAGGACACTGCCACCACCCTGACATGTGGGCCAACGTCCCGGGCAGCAGTATGGGTGCTCTCCCCACCCCCACACCCCATAACCTGCACTTCCGCCTTCTCCAGAAAGCCTCTAGAGCTCCCCCCCCCATGCCCCTCTCTTTCCCTCAGGCCCATCTGGATCAATGCTCGGCCTTCCTTCAAGACTCCCAGCCTCGAGTTTCCTCCTCCCTGTCCCTCACCTCCCGAACCCCTCCCTAGCTTCCCCATCCCCCTAGTCATGGCTGAATCTCATCCTCCTATCAGTAAAAAGAAGTTCTTGCAGTCAATCCAATATGTGCATTTATTTATTTATAAACTATATACCTATGCTGCCATGCAAATATGGATAAATTAAGTGATCAGTTAATAAATATTAGGATAAATTTTAAAACATATGCCAGTAATAGACACCGAAGAAAGAATGAAGGATTAAATAAATAATATTATTTTTAAAGTTTTGTTTTCATTCTACTTAATGGGCTAAAAAAGCTTCTTGCTCTGACTAAATATACTGTTACTAAAAATTGCAATTAAGTGTGCTTGATCTAAAAAAAAAAAAAGCCTCTTGCCGTAACGATGTGGTACACTCATCTGAGACTCTGGTACTAGATTCCATGCATCTTTGGGTTTAATGCCTGTTGTAGTTGGAAAAGTATATCTTACCAACAGCCACAGTGCCCTGTGGGAGATGTATATTTCTGGACACACTTACTAAATCATAAAGTGCGAATTTCAATTCTGTTCACAGGCTTTTTTGTTGTTGTTGTTGTTGTTGAAATTTGGTTTAACTGAGGTCAACCAGTTGTTACTGGAAACAATCAGACGGTGCTACTACTTTTTCATATTTTTGACAAAAGTGTTCAAAACACCCTGAACTTTCACACAAAATCATTCTAAGATGTCGGTCTGCAAAGTACTCTCTCTGTAGTGTGACTTTCTGTCCCAAAGCAGTTATTTTCCTATTCAATTTTAAAATGACACCTTGACCTCTGCATCCCCTATTTGTCACGGAAAGAGCCAGCACATTGGGATCATTCGTGTTTTCTTGTAAAAAGAAAAAGGAATAGCTTATCTTTCAGGTGGTAATTTTTAAGTATTTTGCTTGAGATAACAGCTAGTTTCTGTATGGTACAAAAGATTTTTGTGGCCATTGCTTCTGTCAATAAGCTTTGAAAAAATATCCTAAATATAAAGACATTGTATAAAATTAAACACCTTTTCATGCTATGGAAAGCTTACAGAAGGTATCGCAGTGTGGTAGGGTGTTGTGGTCAGCCAACCCCCCCCCCCACTGTCCTTAGGAGCCCTGCAGCGTGGGACACGTGGACATACCAGTGCCAGTTCACTTATTAAATAGTATTGTAATGTTGTATATTCGTAGAACTTATATTGTCTTCCTTTATTTCTTTTTTTTGAGTCAGAGTCTCACTCTGTTGCCCAGGCTCACTGCAGCCTTGACCTCCTGGGCTCAGGCCTCCTGAGAAGCTAGGACTACAGTTATGCACCACCATGCCCAGCTTAAAGTCCTGGGCTCAAGCAATCCTCCTGCCTTGGCTTCCCAAAGTGCTGGGATTACAGACATGAGCCTCCATGCCGAAGTCTGTCTTCCTTTCTTGTAAAGTAAAAATAAATATAAATAAAAGTTCTCAAATTTTCTTTTGATATAAGTGCACCTCATTTTGGACAGCTCTGGGCTACACGTTAGGGTCTTTGGCCATGTTCACAGCCCCCTGGGATCTGTCCAGTCTTCCTCCTACCTTGGCCCCCTCATAGAACTAGAGCCAATGTTCTTGAATCCATCACACATTGTTGGGTCTTTGTAATGCAATTCTTTTGCCTGATGTGCTCAACCCTAATGGATGAGCTCAAGATTCTATCCTTTCCTCAAGTGCCAGCCCCAGGCCGCCTCTCCATAAAGCCTGTTCGGATTTTGTGGGCAGACGCATTAATTCCACTATTCAACAAATATTTATTGAGCACCTACTCTAGGCCAGGCACCAATCTGGGGGCTGCTGGGTATACGGCAGTGAACAATCAGACAAAAATCCCTCCCTCTGGGAGCTCACATTTGAGCAAGTGGCTGTTGATGCTCTGGGTGAGTTCTTCCATGCACCCACAGATGGTTGGCTATTTACAAGTGTGTCACCCAGGAAAGAATTTGCTCCGAAGAGCAGAGACCTTGAAACCTGAGCTCCAAGCACAAGTTGTAGCCCAGACTAAGGGCCCCATAGATCGTGGTTGGCATTAAAGAACAACACAGGGGCTCAGGACCCCAGCCAGAGACAAGCTCTGACACCCAACCCAGAAGAGTGCTCCAGGCGCCTGACACGGCCACAGGGTGGGCCCAGCACCGGGCGCTCAGTCTCACAAGCACTGACTGCTCCAGCCGCAGCCCTGGCCCTGTGAGAAGGAACTGGATGGCCCCCTGCGGGCGGCAGGAACCACTTCCACCTCTGAGTGTCCCTATATTTAGCGTCTGCTGTGACCCTGCAGCCCTCTCTTCTCCATGGCCGGAGGGAATTGCCCGGGCAGCTTTGATGGCCTGTTTTCCCAGGCCCTGCGCCTGCTTCCCTGACCCTCAGCATCTCTGCAGGAGGCGGGGCCCGCTCCACGGCAGGGTCCTGCATCCCAAAATAACATCAGCACTTGGCAGGGAGAGGCAGCCACCTGTATGCAGGGGCAGTGCTGTCTGGGTCAGGGGACTGTCTGGATGGACAACTCCCAGGTAGCAGGCTCTTGTGTTCCCTGATCCTTCCGCAAGCATTAAGGCCTCAGTCCCAGATTCTTCCCCTATGCACAAGGCTGACCGTGGACCGCCCACATGAGGCCTCCCTTCCCACTTCCCCACCCACATGCCCAACCTGGATACCAGCCACATGGTTCCCCACGTGTCCCCAACAGACTCCCCACCTCGGAAATGGCCTAAACTCTGAGAAGCCTCTCCACCAAGGAATGCCTTCGTTACCCGGAAAAGAGTCTATTCACATGCCACCGTACCCGTGCAGGTCCCCTGATGCCGTAAGCTCAGAGCGCATGACCATGTGGGTTCCCTGACGCCGTGGGCTCATGGTGCGTGGCCATGCGGGTTCCCTGATGCATGGGCTCAGAATGCATGGCTGTGCAAGTCCCCTGATGTTATGGGCTCAGGATTCATGGCCGTGCCTCGGTGCCCTCTGTCCCCTGGCTCAGGGTTGCCCGTCCTGTAACTTTGCTTGGTTCAAAAGGTGCCCCGACAGGTGGTTGGGGGTTGTGAGTACTAGCCTCAGTTTGCCATGTGACTTTGAGGGTGTCACTCTCCTGCCTGGTCCTCAGTTTGCCTGCCCATGTAATGCGGTGGCATTTCATGATCTCTTTGGGCTCTCCCAGGGGTCTGAGCCTGTGATTCCCCATCTGGAGGTATGAGGGCGTTTGATAGCAAGAGCGTGCCCTGGCCCAGGAGCTTTCCGACTCGTGGACCACCCCACCTCCTGCCCCATCCTTCCCCACACTCAGTCGCCTCTGACGCAGGTGTGGGCTCCCGAGTCAGGGCTCTCTGGACACCACCAATGGGATGGGGCGCTGCAGGCTGTCGTTCAAACTGGCGGGCGGTGCCCATGTGAGGAGGCCTCCCTCCGGCTGGCAGGGACGCCGCCATCCATCTGGTTCAGGTTCCTCTGTTTCGTCTCAGCTGGAGCCTCCGCCCACAAGTCTTGGCAGGAACAAAACATCCCAACCACAGCATTACCGTGTTGTTTACTTCAGCAGAGCCCAGGCCCAGGGGTTCTCGGAGACCACGGGATCCCGACAGGATGGTAGGCAGTCCCAACAAAGCTGCTCTGGAACTCAGAACTCGGAAAAGCCAGTCCATGATGGAATTCCAGGGAGGCAGTGGAGAATCCAGAGGGGCTCAAGGCTCACGGGGCCACCGGGCCCCAGTGAATTCTCAGGGGCCCTTTCTCTTTTCAGTAGAGGTTTGAGGCAGCTTTCAAGAACTTTACCATTTACAGAGAACTGCGAGGGGCCACCTTTTTTTTTTTTTTTTGAGTTGG
>CAUYQG010231057.1:0-16565 GCA_963574415.1 Tarsius wallacei
GCACGCACCTGTAGTTCCAGCTACTTGGAAGGCTGAGGCGGAAGGATCGCCGGAGCCCAGCAGGTCGAGGCTGCGGTGGCCGGGAGCGGCCACTGCACTCCAGTCTGGGCGACAGAGTGAGACTCCAACTCAAAAAAAAAAGGAGAAACAGTATTTGAGTTATTGTATTAAATAAAAAAGAAAAGCAAAACAATCTACAGGCACTTAATTTTAAAACTGTATTCTCAGAAAATATTTCAAATTAAAAAATAATAAATCCCTATATTGAAAGGGTCCATGGGACACAGTAGGAGGAAGGTTTGAAGATTATGTATTAGGAAAGAATGTAGCCAGTTTTTGATAATATGTTATTCTTAATACCTCATCCTTAGAAGCTCTGTTGTTAACTAGCTTTTATTGGACAAATTAATTACTAAGTGAAAATTCACTTTAACTTTTTTTAATCAATTAAAAGACAACTGAATGATACCTTCTCTTCTCATTCACTGAGTTCTCATCAATTCATTGATGATAATTATCTGGGGTGATGACAGTAATGAATTAACTAGAAAAAATGAAAAACAATTATAAATGAATTAAACAAAGATCTCTAAATAGAAAAAAATACAAAACCAGGTTGAGAATAAATTAAGAATATTAAATAAATGGAAGCACATACCATGTGAATGTATGAGAGTTTTTAAATTTTTGAAATAATAATTATCTACAAATTAATCTATGCATTCAAAACGATTTCAAATCAAATCATTCTACAAAAAAGATACCTGCACACATATGTTTGTTGCTGTTCTATTCATAATAGCAAAAACATGGAATCAACCATGTGGCCCATTGAAGCTGGACTGGATTATTATGCAGCCATAAAGAAAGACAAACATATGGACTTCACAGCAACTTGGATGGATTTGGAGTCAATCATACTCAATGATCTATCACAGAAACAAAGAACAGAGTACCGTATGTTCTCACTCATAAGCAGACCTTGAACAATTATAATACTTTAAGAAAGCGATTGGCAATAGTGGGAAACTGTCAGGGAAGGGGGGTGGGATTGGCAGTTGAGAGAAACTGCTAGAGGAGGAAGGGGCATACCTCATCAACAAGGGTGCCTGTATAATCAACATTTGTATACCTAACCCTGAATTGTACCCCACATCTTTATAATAACAAATAACAAATAAAAAAATAAAATACCAGCAAGTATTTTGTAGAAATTAACAAGCTGATTCTAAAAATTATAAGTTTTAGAAACCTAACATTTCCTATGTATTTTTGAAAACAACTAACAATACCTGGTTGCAAGACTTAGTATAAGGATACAAAATATAAGACAGTGAATTTTCATTGCAAAAAGGTAATACAGAAAGAGTTCAGAATAGACTGACACATATTATCAATCGATTTTTTGACAAAAGAGCCAATATAATTCAATACAGAAAAGACAGCTAGATTTAATCTGTGAGCATTTATATTAGACCTCACAAAAACATGACTTGCAAATTCTTAAAATATACCCTAAAATAATCATAGTAAAGTTATGCAGAAAAACTAATTTTTAAACGCAATATTATATTGATCAAAATATTGCATTGAATTAAATACATTTTAAATGAATTTATAGTAAAAATTAAAAAGTAAAAATACTCTTCTTATATCATATCTCATGGGTCTACAGAAAACTAGAACTGCTATTTGATATTGTTAATAAGTGATATCCTCATAACCACATGCCAAAAATATAAGATGCAATTAAGATGGTATTTACCATAAAACTCAAATATGAAAATGATAGTATTACTTAGCCAAAATATAAGATGCAACTTTTAATATAAAATAAAATTAAGAAGGTATCCATAATAAAATTCACATTTTAAAATAATATTATTACTTAACCAAAATAATAAAAATAGATTACTTATGAATTATGCTCAAAAACACAGTAGACAGTATTCTGTTGTATTAATGGGGAAAAAAGGAAATGAGGACTTAATACAACTAACAACATAAACTAATCGAAAATAAACACATGCATTAAAAATTATGAAATTTTTTTCAAAAACAGTCATCAAAAACAAAAAACACTCTAGTAAATATGTCAAGAAAAATAAGTATAATTACACAAAATAAGATACAGAAATAAAAATACAGAAGGTGTTTTATTTTATTTATTTTTTATTTTTTTATTCTAACATTTTTCTTTTAATTTTAATTGACACAATAATTTTACATATTTATAGGAAACAGAGTGATAATGTGATACATACAATGTGTGGTGGTCAAATCAGGGTAATTAGCATATCAATAGCCTCAAAAAGTGTTGGGAACACTTAAAATACTATTTTCTAGGTATTTTGAAATATACAATAAGTTATATTAACTATAGTCACCCTATAGTCCTATGGAACAAAAGAACCCATTCCTTCTTTCCTTCTAGCTGTAATTTTGCATCCTCTAACCATCCTTTCTATGACCTCAGCTTTCCCTCACTCCTCCTAGCTTCTAGCAATCACTACTCTACTCGTTACTTCTATAAGATCAACTTTTTTACCTTCCACATATGAATGAGAACATGGTATTTATCTTTCTGTTCCTGGCACTCCAGCCTGAACAACACAGTGAGATTCCCACTCAAAAATAAATAAATAAAAATAAAATAAAATTGATGTACTTATTCACAACAGCCAAGAAATGGAATCAATCTGTTTCCATCAACAGATGACTAGGTGAAAAAAAGTGATATGTATATGTAATACAATACTACTATTCAGCCATAAAAAAGAACGAAAGGAATTTTGTCATTCACAGCAAGGTGGATGAGCCTGGAGGACATTCCACTAAGTGAAATAAGCCAGAAGGTGTTTTAAAACTATAACCAAACACTATGCAATTGTTCAAAGTAAAAAAAAATTAAATCTCAAAATTGCTCTTCACATTTAGAATCTTGTAAGCCATGAAGTTGAAAGGTTGTTTTTATAAAAAGTTGGAAGTACAAATGCAAGAATATAGCTAAGGAACTATCCCCACTCACCAACCCACATTCACCCACTATATATACTTAGAAAAAGAATATTATCTACTTATGTACACACTTACTTATATCAATTATCTTGTGTAAGGAGTTTATCAGGGATTCCTTTAAAAAATAAATAGTTCAGATGACTTGTTGGTAATACTCCTTTATGTAAAACCCTGCAATGAACTTCCATTTTACAGTATTTAGAATGAAACACTAACATCTTACAGCAAACAGCAAGACCCTGGATACTTAATATGTCTAGCTTCCTCTCTGTTCTCATTCCAAGTCAGATATCCTTTCTCACCAAGTTCTAGTACACTGATACTTTTATCAGGTTCAGTTGTCACTCTCAGATTTTTAACACAGAAGTCTCATTATTTTTTTCATAATTGTTAACAAATTTTATATTTCATTAGAGTTCCTGACATATAATAAAAATGGCCGTATGTAATACACAGACTGAAATAAACTAAGTTATTAGAAACTCTCTGTGGAAATAGAGAAATATTTTGCTGCTTCTTTTTTTAATTATAAAGATGTAGAGTACAATTCAGGGTTAGGTATACAAATGTTGATTAAGCAGGTACCCTTGTTGATGAGGTATGTCCTTTCCTACCCTAGCAGTTTCCCTCAACTGCCAATCCCATCCCCCTTCCCCTGACAGTTTCCCACTACTGCCAATCACTTTCTTATAGTATTATAAATGTTCAAGGTCTGCTTCTGAGTGAGAACATATAGTACTCTGTTCTTTGTTTCCGTGATAGACAACTGAGTATGATTGACTCTAAATCCATCCAAGTTGCTGCAAAGTCTTAACTATAGTTATTGCTCCCTCAGTTCTGTGTCTTAGAACTTAGACCCTCGTTGCATCAGTGGATTTTCCTTTTCTCTGGCTTCAGATTAAATGGGGAGAAAACAGTGCTTGACAGATGTGAAGCAGGGAAATTTATTCCACTGACTCCCTTCCTGCAATGTCAGTGTTTGTTGCCTGTGTCTTTCTAATAAGGGTCACATCTCTTGTCAAGCATCCCTCTCCATCTAGCTACCATCTGTTCTTTCTACCTGCCCTTCCAGTGAAGAGATAGTAACTGTCAACCACTACTACTAGTCCTGTGGTATTACATTACCTTTTGCTGGTTTCCTAAAACCTGACTACAGTTTAGAACCGGTTTATTAAACTTTTATTTTTACTATCCAGTTTGAACCTATACCTGACATATAAAATCAACAAGTAAAATATAGATGGTATGTTCAAGAGTAAGTTAACATTAGGACACTAATTATTTAATCTAGCAAAACAATATCAATGAAAATGAATAAAATTCAAAATCCATACTATTATATAAACTGTTAATAATCATTATTTTTAACCCAATAAAATGAATTTTGGAAAAAGACATGTGGAAATGTGAAACATTATTAATAACAAGATACTAGATTAAACACTTTTTTAAATTCTGAGAATCAAGACGAGAATGAATTCATTAGTACTACTGAACTGCATTCTAAACTTGACTTCCAACAACATAAGACAAGATAAAATAATAGGCATTTTTTGAAAGTTAGGAGTACAAGTTTTCCAATTTTCAAAGTATATAATGTCTAATCCATGACATCCAACAAAAGCAGCTGAAAAAGATAGGCAAAAATAATCCAAAAGCCCAACAATGGCGTTGATGACAAATTTAGCATAAAATCAACAACTTTCCTATTTACCTGCAAATTATTGATTAGAAAATGTTACATAATTTCATTTATGATAGCAGTGACCTAAAGAGTGCTATACAATTCCTGGTATAGAAGCTTAAATATCTGCCAATGAACACTTGAGAAAATACATTAAAATAGTCGACACTGTGGAATGAAGAGGGAGAGAAAAGTTCCAGAGATAAGATGTTGAATATTTAAAAACTGGAGGTGGAGTGAATTTGTGAGCAATAAAACACTCTATTTATGTCAGATAATTTTCTCTACAAGAACAAGAGACTTGGAAATTAGAGGCTACTTTTCACATTACATATTCTCAGGATCTAACATCTAATATACTGTAGGTGCTAAATTTATGCTTGTTGAATGAGTGATATATGCGAATTAGTAATTGAATGAATTAATGCATGCATGCACAATGAAAGAATGGCTGGTAGAGCAACTGTTCAATTTCTAGTTCAAACTACCTTTCCATGAAAACAGAAATTGTATACAAAATAATTTATTGCATGAATATTTGAGATTGTGCAGCTCTATCAGAAATAACAAAGGACCTACAAAGGTTTATGCTTATCACTAGACTGAAATCAGAAAGTATTCAAAACTGTAACTTGCAAGCTTCATATTTAGTAAGACCTCGAGAAAACTCATTTAGACCCTATAGTACACATTGCTGATTTCCCCTCAAGGTCCCTTTGGGAGACCAAATACAGCTGGAAGCCACTGTAGATGTCAGAGTGAGACAGTCACTTGAACTAAATGATGCTAAAAATAAAGTGAATCGTTCTGCCACGTGACGGATTAGCCATAAAGGACTCAGGCTTTCCTAAGAATTACAGTTATATCTAAAAAGCTGTTTGAACTGATACTATAAGTGGGAAGAATTCTGACAACACATCATAAGGGATTTTCAATGAGAGATTAACTGTATTGGTTCATGAAACTCAGATGTGTCCAGTGAGTATAAAAAAGGGTTAGAAATTTTAAGTTTTATTGAAAATAAAACTTTTAAAACTTAAACCCCAGTTTGTCAAAAAGTGAGACATGTAAGAACCAATATTTAATTGTTTATCATTAAGTCATAGTGTTAGGTGAAGTTTAATATACATCGTAGTATAGATAATAAGTTTTTGGGGTTTTTTTGAGTTGGAGTCTCACTCCGTCGCCCAGACTGGAGTGCATTGGCTGCTCCTGGCCACCGCAGCCTCGACCTGCTGGGCTCCGGCGATCCTTCTGCCTCAGCCTTCCAAGAAGCTGGAACTACTGGCGCGCGCTACCATGCCCGGCTAATTGTTTTTTTTACTTATTGTAGAGACGAGGGCTCGCCAAGTTGCCCAGGCGGGTCTCGAACCGGCGGGCTCAGGCAATCCACTCACCTCCGCCTCCCAAGGCGCGGGATTACAGGCTGAGCCACCGAGCCCGGCTGATAATAAAGTTTGAAACCAGAAGACAAAGTCCTGGCTCCACTGCTGAGCTAAATGGCTTCTGTTAACTCATTTACCTATCCCAAGCCTTGTTGTTGTTGTTGTTTATTCTTTGTTTTTAATCTAAATGATAGAGTATTAATACTACATAAATTATCTTAGGGCAGGTCATTCAGACAATTACAAAATAATAAACAGATTGTAAATATTCTCTCTGGAAAACAATGTCTTCATAGATTTTTTTTTTTCTTTTTTGAGTTGGAGTCTCACTCTGTCACCCATACCGGAGGGCAGTGGCCGCTCCGGCCGCTGCAGCCTCGACCTGCTGGGCTCCGGCGATCATTCTGCCTCAGCCTTCCAAGTAGCTGGAACTACAGGCGCGCACTACCACACCCTGTTAATTATTTTGATTTATTGTAGAGATGAGGTCTCGCCAAGTTGCCCAGGTAGATCTCGAACCGGAGGGCTCAGGCAATCTACTCACCTCAGCCTCCCAAAGGCGCTGGATTACAGCCTGAGCCACTGAGCTCGGCTTCATAGATTTTTTAATTCCATTAAAACCTAACATTGTTGGATTGGAAAGAAATGTAGCCGCGCTCGGTGGCTCAGCCTGTAATCCCGCGCCTTTGGGAGGCTGAGGTGAGTGGATTGCCTGAGCCCGTGGGTTTGAGACCCACCTGGGCAAGCAAGACCTAATCTCTACAATAAATCAAAAAATTAGCCGGGCGTGGTAGCGGGCGCCTGTAGTTCCAGCTACTTGGAAGGCTGAGGCGGATGGATCCCCGGAGCCCAGCAGGTCGAGGCTGCGGTGGCCGGGAGCGGCCACTGCACTCCAGTCTGGGCGACAGAGTGAGACTCCAACTCAAAAAAAAAAAAAAAAAAAGAAATGTAAATATTAGCTCCTGCCTACCAGGATCTTAACTCTAGTTAGGAAAGACACATTCTCTTCTTGTAGATCCTTCTATTCCTTCCACCATCCTGCTTTTCCCCTTCATCTTCCTGCTCTCTATTCCGATTTCCACATTGATTCAGTGCCTGTTATATCCTGAGCAAGATAAACAAGGCACACCCTTACCTAACACTTCAAAGGCTGTCATCCACTACGTCCAAACAGATTAGAAATCTAGCTTATCAGAGTGTAATTCCAACATTTTTCCTAAGAAATTGATAGCAATTCTACATTTTCTCCACCACACTCCTTAAGACTTCTACCTAAAATTCCAAGTCCTTACAATGTACGCATATATCTAATACTTATTTCTGAATACTGGTATCTGTGTGCCATAAGAAAGTGAATAGGGCAATTGCCTAATAATTTAATAACAAAGACAGCATTGTGTCTTCATTTAAAAACATTTTCTTTTTGTTTGCCTAGAGGGGAAGTACATTTTGATGCTTTATATGGTAGATTTACATAAAATGACCGAACTCTGAATCCCAGTACTGTCATTAGCAGCTGTGTGACCTTGGACAATTTATTTAGACCCTCTCTCAGATTTTTTAATAAAAAGAAAACCTTGGGATGTTAACAGTACCTAAACAAAGGAACCGTTGTTAAATTTTAAATTAATATGGCTAAAGTGCAAATAGTAATGTTTGATGTGTAATAAGAAAAATGATTCTCATATATCTATCCAGTTATATATTTATGTATAATAATTTTATATTGTATATAGTATATAGGAATATTTTTCTCTATATAGATAGAGTGAGAGAAAAAATAAAAGACAGATAGAGAGAGAAAGAGAAAGGGAAAGCAAACAGCTAGGTATATATTTGGTAATACATACTAGTTTTCAATAGAAAAAACTGTCATTCCTTTATTTCAGAAGTATTTCTTGAATGGTCCACCGGGAACACATTATTTTTTTAGCACTAGGGATACTGGTATAAACACATAAGATGCGGTAAGCAAGGAACTGTAATAATGAAGATTTAAATTCTGGGACTCAAAAAAGGAAATCAAACATACATAATAAAGGCTATTAACTAATTCCTAAATTTTTTGCACTTTAACTGTACAAACATCCACTATGAGGCAACCAAATGCAAAGAATACCATTAAATAAAGAAACATCTTCAGACATCTTTCCCATTTGGGGACACATCATTTTGCTATTTAATGAACAATTTTAAAGGATAAATGAGATTATATATAAAAGTTTTAACTCCCTCAAAAGATCATTATTAATATTAAATTCGCATAAATTACTTTAGAAGAAATAGAATAGAAATGGGTATAGTGGTTACCAAAGTTAATCTGGGTATATAATTTGGCACCTATAAAAATGTATAATGATTCTTGAAACTCTACCCTTCTCCCCAAATTGCCTTATCAGGCATCAGACTTTTTCAATAATGTCCATTAGCTAGATCTGTAAAACTCTCTTAGGAGACATACTTATTTTCCGTACATTTCTCAAATTGGCTAATTTGGGGGGTAATTTAAGAGTCCTGAAATCATTAAGTCTACTTAGTCCAATTATATAGAGTCTACTTCACAATTACTACTTTGAATTTTCTTTCATCTATCTTAAAATGTAGCTTTTATCTATATTATTTATAAGTATAAATAAAAACAAAACAACTATTTTTTTTTTTTTACTTCTTTTGGGGCCTTCCTTTACATAAGAAGTAAAAACACAGTCATTTATTGGCCATTCCATTTTCAATTTGTAGAAAATAAAAAGGAATACTTTTTATAATACACATATTCATAAAATATAGATCTGGTAATACAACTTGCCTAAATTTTTGAATAAGTTTCTGCCTTCTAAATGTCTTCACAGAAAATCAGGTATTGTTTTCTCTATTTTATTTGATCATGGGCCTATATTTTATTCTTTGATCAAGTTGTTTTATGACTTTTTTTCTCATCTGCTTTAATTTATCTAATACCCTGCTGTTTGCTTCACTCTCATTAAATGCTGCTGGCTCCTAAAGTAATATCAATTTTCTTGAGTTTTGTTTATCTATGTCTTAAGTTTGTTTTTCTTCTTTTCTTGCTTTTTTCTTTTTTCCTTTTATATGCTGAAATTATATTTGCTGAAGAATTAGAAAGAATTCCCCCAAAGGCTTCATGCTACTAAATAAGACTTCTAAGTTGATGTCCAGTTAATTTAATGGAAAAAAAATAGTCTGCCAAATAATTTCTCAAAAGCTGTATGTCATACATGCAGGCTATCTTTTGCATTCTGATGGTGAGAGTTTAGGAAAAATGGAGAGCAATTTAAGGTACTGCAAAGAGAAAATGTTGGCAACAGATATACGAAGATTCAAGTTTCTTAACTGCATTGATAATTATTAATAAAACATAAAAGTCATATGTGCTGTTGTTTTCATCCTAATTTCAGGAGTAAGTCTGTTAAGCTACAAAACCATAATCTAAAAAGTAACCAGACATCTGGAGACCTAAACATAAAGTGATAAACCCTTCTTGGAAAGGAAAGGATTCATAGCTGCTTTCATCTCTGACAGAGTGGTGGAAGATGGAGGAATCTGCTATAGAAAGTGGTTGGAAGAAAAATATCATTTTGATCAAACTTTTAATGGCCACTGGTGAGCTGACATGAGTTCTTACAAACCTTCCTTTGCAAGTCAGCTTGCAAATACCCACTGATTCTTTCCCATGTTTCTTCACTGAATCCTCTAGGGTAGTATGCAAAATATGGGATAAGATGAGAAATCTGAGAAAGGTATCCCCTTGAAGCATAAGAAGGCTACACCAGGGTAGAAGGAACAGCCACCTGAATGTTGGCAAGGAACAAGTAGGTTATTAAATTCATGAATTCTCCCAATGTGAGAGAATTAATGTTCCTCAGAAAGAGAAACATCCTTTTTTTTTCTTTTTGTCAAGGGTTCCTTAAAATTCTGGGCAATATGTCAGAAAGAGATCCATTGATTTTAAAAAGTAAAAGTGAAGAATGGAGAAAATAATTCTCCAGAATTACAAAAAGATGACATCTGGCTTTTAAAGCAGAAAGATATTTCCTGTTTCGGCAACCTGGTAGCTGTAAAGAAAGGCACAAAGAAATATCCAGAGTCTTGCCAGTGATCAGATCCTGTGTCCTACTACAAGGAAAGTCCTGAGCCTGTCTTCAAAATATTTTAGCAAAGTTAACTGAATCTAACTAAAGTCACCACATTGCCTGAGCCTAGGGATTTGTGACCAACCTGGGCAACTCGGCGAGACCTCGTCTCTATAATTAAAAAAGAAAAAAAAAAACTAAGCCAGGTGTGGTGACGCGTGCCTGTAGTTCCAGCTACTTGGAAGGCTGAGGCAGAAGGATCACCTGAGCCAAGCAGGTCGTGGCTGCAGTGGCTGTGAGCATGCCACTACACTACAGCCTGGGCAACAGAGTGAGACACCAACTCAAAAATAAAATAAAAACAAAAATAAAAATAAATATAGTCACCACAAACTCCATATTCATCTGAGATACAAATTAGATTGAGTCAGTCTGCATGATAGTGGCCTGAAAGAAAATGGGGCCATTCCCCTTAATGGGATTAACTCAAAAATATTTTGATCTTTATTGTTTTCTTTACACATACTTTCTGACACATAATTTAAAAGTATGTCAGACAAAAACCAAACAGACACGGAAATTGGACTCAAAGTCTCTTAAATCTGTTGTAGGATCTCAAAAGTTAGGTTTGAGTACCTGATGCAAAGTAAGTCAAACACCAATACATCAGTACTTCTGAGCAGAGAAAGGTTTGTTATATATAACCACAGTGTGAGAGCAGGAAAGGTAAATTCTCAAATCTAACCTGCTTTTAAACATAACTGGGGACTTCCATGAATAATGTAGTTATGTGGAAGGTGAGATTCCCCGAAAATCAAACTGTTCGCATCACTCTGCCAATCAAAGTTCTGGATACCATCAAAGAGGTTTGCATGACCTGAAGATCCTTGTTCTTTAAGAGAAAAACAAATTCATTAACCTTGTAGGTAGCCCCAGGTGGTGAGGATGTGAAGTTAATACATTATTAGTGACCACATTCTACCAAAATGACTACATGCAAGCAATCGTTCATGGAAGAAGAAAAAAACAAGGAAAAAGAAAAATAAGTAAAACAGATATCTTATGACCTTTACAATATAGGTTGGGTTACAAGCAGAACATACACAGTCAATAAAGGTACACATAGAAATATCCAGATATCTGCCAAGCGCAGTGGCTCAGCCTGCAATCCCAGCACTTTGGGAGGCTGAGGCGAGAGGATTGCCTGAGCCCGGAGGTTCGAGACCTGCCTGGGCAACTTGGTGAGACCTCATCTCTACAATAAATAAAAAATAAGCCACGTGTGGTAGCGTGTGCTTATAGTTCTAGTTACTAGGAAGGCTGAGGCAGAAGGATCACCTAAGTCCAGCAGGTCGAGGTTGCGGTGGCTATGGGCATGCCACTGCATTCCAACCTGGGCGACAGAGTGAGACTCCAACTAAAAAAAAAAAAAAAAAGAAAGAAATAGCCAGGTATCAGAATTGTTACACTGCAAACTGGAATTTTAAAATAAAAATGACAAATACATTAAATAATTCAGACCACATAAACAGATAAGAAAATTTCAAACAGGGTCTCAAAGGAGAATGTTATAAATTAAAATATAAAATATCAGAGATGAAAAAGCTATTTCATGAATTTAGCATCATATTGGGTTCATATTGAACACAACAGAGGAAGAAGGCATTGTATTAGATTTCTATTGTTGTGTAACACTTATTACAAAGTTAGCTGCTTAAAATAACACGCATTTATTATCTCAGAATTTTCCTTAAGTCAGTAATCTGTGCATAGTTTAGATGAATCCTCTGCTTAGAAGCTTACATTGCTTCTTTTAGAAGCTTAACTAAGAAACAGATATGTTTTCCAGTTTTCTCAGGTTGTTGACACAATTCATTTTCTTGCAGCAGTTGAATTCATGGCAGCTTGCTACTTCAAAGCCTGTAGTCAACAATGTATGGAGGGGAAGAAAGAGAGAGAGGGGGGAGGGGAAATAAAAAGAGAAAGGAACTCTACTACAGTGTATGCTACACATTCATGTTGGTTAGAAGCAAGTCACAGATTCCACCCATATTGAAGGGTTCAAGCAAAGGGGATAACACAAAGATATGAATACAAGGGAGAGGAGCTCACTGGGACCACGTTAAAATCTGAGCATGATAATCAGTGAACTTCAAACAGGTCGATATACTTCAAAATAAGTCAATAAAAGTAATCCAAACTGAAATAAAAAGACAAAAACTTTTCAAGATCTGTAGAACAATTTCAAACTATATAGACTATGTAAGAGTAAAGCTCCAAATTAAAGGAAACAAAGACATCAGAAGAAATATCTAAAAATACATAGGTCAACATTTTTAAAACCTGATTTTAAAATACCAATGTACAGAAAAACAAACTACAAAGCTCAGCAAATATCATGCAAGATAAACACAAAATTAAAAAATCTAGTCATATCATTTTAAAAATTCTGAAAACTAAAGAAAAGGAGGATATTTTTAATCAACCAGAGGGTGAAAAATGAGAAATTTTAATCAGGGAACCAATTATAAGAATGACAACTGACTTTTCATCAACGGAAAAAGAAATGTAGGACACTAGACAATGAAATAATATTTTTTAGACTGCTGAAAATAAATAAAATTAAAATAACCTCACAACCTAGAAGTTTATAGAAGACAAAAAATACTTCAAAACTGAAGAGGAAATATAGCATATTCAGAATCATCAAAGATATTTTGTCCTAACTACAACAAATAAAGAGCTTATTTATTCTTGAGGGCATAATATTAGAAGTAAGTTTCAACCTGTAAGAAGAAATGAAGAGCATAAGAAAGGAAAAATTTATTGTTAAAAATAGAAGACATGGTTTTTTTGCATGCTTATACTTCTTTTAATGACGATTAACTATTTAAATAAGAAGCAATTCCACTGTCTTGTGGGGCTTAAAATATACATGGAAATAAAATGCATACCAAAAAGTTCAAAATAACAGATAATAAATATAATTATAAATAAGGTTTTAACATTTTTCAAGAAGTTGTGAAATATCATTTGAAGGTAAAGTGTGATATGTCAAAGATGCATACTATAATCTCTAGTACAACCACTAAAACAGAATAGAGTTTAAACCAAAAATTCAATGACAGATCTAAAATAAATGGGCTTATATATTCATATGTATGTAATACGTGTATATAATTTGATTCATCCAAATGAAGGAAAGAAAGACAGAAGCACAAAGTAAAATTAGAGCAAATAAAACAAATGGCAAGATGGAAAACTTATGCACAAACATATCAATAGTTTCATTAAAGGCACATAAACTCACCACAAAAATTAGAAGGTAGAAATTTCAGTCAGTAAAGAAGGTAAATCCCTAC
Source organism: Tarsius wallacei (assembly GCA_963574415.1). Lineage (NCBI taxonomy): Eukaryota > Metazoa > Chordata > Mammalia > Primates > Tarsiidae > Tarsius > Tarsius wallacei. The sequence continues at coordinate 13,538 of CAUYQG010231057.1, forward strand.
TATATGCCATGTTCAAGAACCACAATTTAAATATAAAGACACAAAGAGACAGAGCAGAAAATAACAGGACATTCAATAAACTAATTCTAAAAAACTGGAGTGATGGTGCTAATACAAAATAATATAAACTTCAGTGCAAAGATTAATACAAGAGATAACAAAGAACACTTCATAATGACAAAGGGAAAATTTACAAAAGAATGTAACAATTCTAACAGTTACTTAGTCAATTTGGGCTGTTATAAATAAAAATACCATGAACCAGGTAGCCTAAAAAACAGAAATTAATTTCTTACCGATCTAAATGCTAGTAAAAAATTTTTTGTATAATGATTTGACTTCTTCCAGGTATAGTTCCAGAAGGGGGATTGCTGTGTCTTCTGAAAGATCAACCACATATTCTCACTCACGAGCAGACCATGAACAATTATCATAATACTATAAGAAAGGGATTGGCAGTAGTGGGAAGCTACTTGAGGCGGGGGGCACTTCATCAATAAGGGTACCTGATTTCAAACCAGGTGATGTGGGGACCAAAGTGAGGCCCAAACTTTACCAGTACATTGACCATTCGTATACTTAACCCTGAATTGTAACCCACCTCTTTAAAATAAAAAAAAAGCTAGTAATATCAAGATTAAAGTGCCAGCTGATTCAATTCCTGGTGAAGGTCATCTACCTGGTTTGCCGATGGATGACTTTCTTGCTCCCAAATTAAAGGAAACAAAGAGATCAGAAGAAATATCTAACAAGATAATAGAGAAATATTATCTCCCTGGTGTCTCTTCTTGTAAGTGTTCTAATTTCATTCATGAGGAATGTACTACAGTCTCATGATCTAATTATCTTCCAAAGGTCACATCTTCAAATACCGTCACATTAGGGATTAGAGTTTTAGCATTAAATTTTGGAGAAACACAAACATTCTTTCCATAGCACAGTATAAACAACTAATACCCACTGATTCAAAATAGGAAACTAAAATTGATAAGAAAAAAATTTTTAAATAGTCAAAACAACCATGACAGCTGGAGGTTTTAACAACCTTCTGTCTTTTAGTAATTGGTAGAAGTAAGGGAAACATCAATAAAAATATAGAAGATATGAACAACACTATTTTCAACTTAATCTAAGTAATATTTATGGAAACTACAACCAACAGCTGCTAAGCACACAGTTTTTTCAAATGGAAATTATAAAAGCTAAAACAGACTTTAAAATCATAGCAAGTAGAAAAAGGAAATAATACAAAATAATATAATAAAAGTAATAACATCATTTTTAAAATAAAATAAGATCATAAATGAACTAAAAAAATACACATAGTAAATAAAATCCACTAAAATATTCTTTTGAGGGATTTAAAAAAATAGTTAATCCTTAAAAAACTATACCAAAAAATCCTACAAATTACCAAAATCAAGAATGAATAAGGGACTTCCGGCAAGATGGCCAGGGGGCAGCATGGTCTATGAGACCCTCTGCGAAAGAGAACACTCATAAAGACCCTAGCTCTCTCCCAAGGGCTGCAGCTCCCATCTTCAGCAGCCTGCTCTTCACAGGGTGCTCAGCCACCACCGCCTCCACCGCTGCCACTACTCAGACATCACGGCGGTTAGGGCAGCTGTGGTCATTATCCACCCATGCCTGAGGCGACCAACGACTTCGGACCATGAAGCCCCCCGCAAACAGGATCTTCTGAGATCTCTGCTGCCCAGCTGCTGCTGCCACTGCCGCTGCCATGCCACGCCCCTTGCCCAGAGCCCGGCCTGTGGGAGTCCCCCCATGTACCAGGAAGCTGCAGTTGCCAGTCGGGATCCATAACTGGCTCACTCCCTTCTGGACTGCAGCGGTGAGATAGCATCACCAACTGGGGATCCAAGGTAACAACATCAAAACGGGAATGACAGAGGCTCTTCCCTCTTGATAAATAGACAAAGCCAGATCTCAGTAGTAGACTGGGCAGAGGGCCCATATCTGAACTGTTCTTCACAGCAGGTCAGGGGCAACTGACCCTAACTGTGAACAATTCTACCAGCCTGCAAAGACAGCTAGAAATTAGAGCTGAAAGGACATTGGACCTAAAGGAAAAGTCTCAGAGTGTGCTTGGTTGGTTCTGTTAGTCTACTGACTTTAATCTATCCCTTTTCCCTTTATTTTTTTCTCTCTTTTTTCCCTTTTTCTTATTTCTCTGTAAACCCCATCTTTGTATAGAGGAATAGCACACCAATAAGGAGGTTGGTCAGTGTGTACGTTAGCATCGTTGTATGTTTTAGCTTTTTATATGGTTGTTGGTTAGTTTTCAGTCATGGTTATTGTTTTTCTTTATATTTGTTTCAATCTTTGTGTCTCTTCTCACTTACCAGTTGGTACACTCATCTGTTTTCCCTCTCACTCCTCTCTCTCTCCACCCCCTTCCTCCCCCCACTACTCCTCCATTCTCTTCCCTCTGTTAACCTCATTTTGCTTTCAGGGAATAAACCTACAAACCCCACTGGGTGGACAGATTCCAAGGCAGTGGGAAGTGGGTTTCAGACTATCCATACACCTGTTGGCGGATACTGGGATCTGCAGAGAGATTTTGAATCACAGCTCCCACCTTAATTAAATCCCAAAACTATAAAAAGGACTGTCCTCAACCTACAGTCCAACTCCAGACCTGAACAAAGCAAGAGGAAATACATTAGGAAGAATAGGAGATTGAACAAACAGAAGTAAAAGCAACCCCTCCACCCCTGAATAACAAAATTAAAGAAGACGGGGAAGTGGAGGGAAGGGAAAAGTAGGGAGGAAAAATCTGCACAAATGAAGAAAAACCAAAGAAGAATATAGGGCTCAAACAGACCCCCGGGAGGTCAGACACTGAGAAAACAGACTTTGGAACACAAACAATGAAGAGCCCCCAGAATGACTGGTCACAAGCAACAAACCCAGACATCAAGACATTAATAGAATTAAGAATGAATGAAAAGTAGACAGATACCAAAAAACTTTCAAAGACACTATGGAAATATTTTGAACAAATATT
>CAUYQG010231066.1:0-15553 GCA_963574415.1 Tarsius wallacei
GCCTTCCAAGTAGCCGGAATTACAGGCGCGCGCTACCACGCCCGGCTAATTTTTTTTGATTTATTGTAGAGATGAGGTTTCGCCTGCCCAGGCGAGTCTCGAACCCGCGGGCTCAGGCAATCCACTCACCTCAGCCTCCCACCGCGCGGGATTACAGGCTGAGCCACCGAGCCCGGCTACAATATGTTTTAATACTTAGAAAATACAATATGTAAGTGCAATAGTTGATTATAGCTGATAAAAGAAACTATATTTTTATTTTATTTATACTGAACTTATATTTATGGTAAGTACAAACTGGAGCAAAATCGATAAATTCAAAGAGCAAACTGAGCTATATATATTCACAGAAATGCAAATTACTGAGGTAAGATCTCAGTGTAAGGTAAATTTTCTATATCTAGACAGCAAGTATGCTCTTTTTACTTAAATTTTATTGTCTTTAACATTTTATAATCAAAAAGGAATATTTTCATAATGTAATTGCCTATGTTGTAGAATTGCTTTTGAAAAATAAATTTGGAGTAAAGAAATACGATTGTCTTTTGCACATTTATTTTATATCCTGAGACTTTGCCAAAGTCCTTTATCAGTGTAAGGAAGTTTTTGACAGATTCTCTTGGGTTTTCAAGGTATACAATCATGTCATCAGCAAAGAGAGATAACTTGACTTCCTCTATACCTATTTGGATACCCCTGATTGCCTTCTCTGATTGCTCTAGCCAGGACTTAAAAGCTCTAAATATCAACCTCCCATATGACCCCGCAATCCCCCTACTGGGAATATACCCTGAAGAACTCAAATCACTCTATATAAAATATACCCGCACACGTATGTTTATAGCAGCATTGTTCACAATAGCAAGAACCTGGAAGCAACCATGCTATCCATCAAAAGAGGACTGGATTTAAAAAAATGTGGTACATATACACAATGGAATACTACGCCGCCATAAAAAAGAACAAAATCATGAATTTTGCAGCAACCTGGATGGACCTAGAGTCCATAATACTGAGTGACCTCTCACAGAAACAAAAAACTGAGTATCACATGTTCTCACTCATATAGTAGACCCTGATCATCCAACATATTACCATAAGAAAATAACTGACAGTGGTGGGAAAATATGGGGGAGGAGAGGGTGAGGGTGATGTGATTAATGGTGGTAAATATCTGTCTGGGGATGAAGAGACACCTCTTATCAACAAGGGTACCTGAACGAAGCATTTTTGTATACCTAATCCTTAACTGTACCCCGCAATATCATAATAAAAAATATTGAATATTAAAAAAAGAAAAATAAATTTATAATAAAGTCTTTTTTATAGAAAATAAATTATATCATGTTTTAGTCTTGTCTTTTGATTTTGTTGATTGATTTATTCCCATCATGTTTTCATAAAATAACTTTTCTACCATGGTAAATGACTCAAATTTCAGGAACATGCTGCTGAGCGCAAAATGCTTTCTAAGGTTAATACTTGGCATATTAATCTAATTTAGACTAAGTGGATATATCAAAAATTGATATAACTTTTTTGTTATTATTATTTATGATTTGATAATTAGGTATCACCTACTAAATTGTGGCCTATGTGTCCACTCTTTAATGAGTATGGGGTAGTTTCTACTGATTGGCTAAGAGGCAAGAGTTCAATGTAAGAATGATATAATTTTGTGCCCTATCTTTTATATTTTAGAGTGACTTTCCATTGCAGATTGTAGAAGTTATATATAATATCTTCTTATTTACAACTGTATTAAATGTAATGATTTACAGATCTGTGTTACATAATGTTAAATATGGAATAAGACTATTTCATTGTCTTTAGACTTATTCCAGTTACCTCTACTATGTTTATAGGCATTTCTATAATTTTTGGTTATTTATTCCCTCTTAACTGCAGGGAGCTGCCATTTTTAAGATGCTTCTCTGTATTCGATATTTAATAAATAAATTCATAGTATAATTGTATTCATCCATTATCATCAACTGTCCTTTCATAATTTACATTACTAGACATTTGAATTATGCTAAGTACAAACTAGTGTGTGATTAAATTAGATAGTTTTGTTGTTTGAGAATATTAGATATAATTTCACAGAGTAGATGATCTCCAGGAAAAACGCTTTGTATTAGCTCGTTCTTTATTACATGTAAAGACATCAAGGACTTAGTATATATTTTTTCCAGTGAGTTTATATAAAATTGAAAATATTTGGAGAAAAAATGATCATCTCTTTACATTTTGTCAAGGAAGGGAATATCAACAGGAAGAGAAATTAAATGGAATATGAATTCTAAAAATTCTGCTCTTTGAAAATAAAATCATGCTATCAATGGAGTTCATGTTAATGTAGTAATTAAAATATTTTTCATACAATACAATTAAAAATAACTTTCGAACTTAGATGAAGAAAACCAAACCAGCAAACCTTCATTTTCTACATCCAAATAAAATAGAACTTTCTTTTTAGAAAGCCATTGCTCTGTGAAAACAAGTAATTTATATGATCTTACTTAATCAATGACAGCACACTAATACCTTCTCCTTAAGGGAAAAATTGGTAGAGTTTCAAGAAACGTATTTTCTAACCTACCTCATTTTAAATTAGAGCATGCTTTTCCTCCCTTTGCCAGAAAGTTCATCAAATTTGTAGATGGTGTGCTTACTCTGCTTTATTAAATGAGATGAAACAAGTTCATTTAAGTGTATGTGATTTATTTTTTTTTAAGTTTCAGTGCTCTAGCAAGGAGGTATAAAAATTCAACACCTCAATGAGATATAGTACAGGCATGATTAAAATCTCTCTGAGAAGAAAGAAAAATACACCAGTACTTCCTGTCAACTCTTTCTCCAATCCACAGTCATATCTCACTCACTGCTCATGCTTAAAATAAGGAGACTGGATGTATCTCATATAACATATATGCTTTTCACAGAACAATTATAATGACAAGCTATAGAAATTAATCATGTCTTCTAGCCAATAAGAACTTTAATTGGGGTTCAATTTTATCTTTATATCTTGTTATCTACTCTTAGCTAATTTATTTAAATTGATCTGAAAAATATTTGTTTTAATATAATTTTCAACAATGAACAAGAGAAAGCATATATTTTATCTTTAAATATTAAAGTAATGAATTGATCTTAGAAATTTTCTATTAATGAATCATCCTTTTAATATTATAAATGATCTTGTAATTTTGCTTGGAATATATGGATATTCATAAATATATTTATTTCTGGCTTTCCTTATTGTTTGACATTGCTGTTGGTGGTATTATAATCCCATATAACTTTGATGACTTGAAAATCTTTTCTAGGCTTGCCTATGCTTTGAAATATTTAAGTGTTTCATATAATTTTCTTGCCCACGTATTTTATATATGATTCAAAGATAAGGACTAACAGAATGAAATCATGGCTAAAAACAAAGTCATTCAGCAACATAAAACAAAAGCAAATATGAAATAAGCACCTACTTATTTTTTCCTATTGAAATATCTTATAATATAGGCATATACTCAATTTCTGCTTATTTTTTTCCTGTGAAAAATAGGTCACAATCTACAGATTTAAAAACTAGTATTTGTGAATTCCACTAACAGTTTTATTCAGAATAAAAAAATTTCATATAATCATAAAAATTACTTTGCACAAAAATGCTGAATACATTATCTCACAAAAAATTTTGATCTGTGAAATAAAAAAGTCAATTTTATGAGAAATGGAGAAAGTTTGTGTCTGATTTGTGCCTGTTTCCTAGGACATGGTAATAGTTCAAGCCCTCATCAGAGAATGGCACTGGCAGTGTGGCTTGTCCTCTTTGCCCGTGATTAGGCCCTTGGGTTCTAGTTGAAAGGGAGATATCTGTAAGAATGTGGCCTGATTCTTAAAATAAAATAATGAGTTAGGGACCAGAAAAGATTTAGGTCAATTTTTATTTGACACAGTCCTTGGCAACTTTTTAATAACATGAATGTTATTATAGATAAAATCTAATTATCCTGATTGCTACACCAAAGGAGCTTCAGCACTTCTGTGTTCTGTGGTCAGAAAATGTTCTAAAAAATACCAGAAATTCAGGATCTCTTCAAAGAAGAGAAACATGTTTAACTGTAATATAATTAGTAATTTCTATGGCTTTTGTTCTTAAGAGACAATAATAGTTTTGATTCTTGAAACTGCTTAATTATATGGGGAAGGAAATTCAAGACAGAAAAGCAGATAATTTATTGCATAATTTTCAAAGTAATTAGAATTTGTGGAAAACAATTCTCATTACACACTGTTTAATCTGCAAAATGTTATCATTTCAGAAATAATAATTCAAGTTTAACATTAGCTGCCAGGTTTTTTGGAATTTTCTAATCTTGATGTATTAAAAATAAATAAAATTAAAAAAATAAAAATAAGTAATAATTATATAATATACTAATAAATATAATAGAAATAATAATATAAACAATTATTTATTCTTTTGTCATTTGTTTATGTTCAAATCTATGAGCACTAAATAGTAAGAGAGTTCTTAGTTATAATTACCTGAAATTTGAAGTTTTTTTTATATTGGGTAGTCTGTATTATAAATATACATGTGTGTGTATATATATATATATAATTCAGTTGAATTATATATGTATAAAATAATGCCACAAACCTATAATTTAAAATTTAAGGTTGCAACATAAAATTTAAAGTTGCAACATAAGATATATAATTTTTGGGGGTTTATGTATGGTTTGTATTCTGTTGTTTTGCACTAAAAAAATCTTCCTACTTTTTCTTTATTGAGAACTTTTGCCAAAATTATGTTTATAGGGAAATAATAGTCAGTTATTATATATTTTAAATACTATACTGCTGTTCTATCATCCAGTCTATTATTTAAAATGAAATATTAGTCCTAGTCTGGTTTCAATGAAAGACAATTAATTCATATTAACATCTTCTGAAAACAATTTTTTATAGCTACTATACTTGAGACTTCTCTTGAAACCTATAAATCATCACCTCTACCATATATTTTTTTAAATTCTTAAAATGTAGTTGTGGAAATTTTTGTAGACTAACATAATGGCACTAGTAGCTATATTAATCTGACACTGTCACAGTGGGATGATTCAAGCAGTGTAATGTGGCTCTTCAGTGATTGCTGCTTAAAAATCCAACCTATCTGTTCAAAGGATACAGGAAGCCTCAGCTTATATCTCCCCAGTCTAAATGGAACAGGCCATTAATTTTAGATGGTTGAGGAATTTAAACTCTTTAATTGCAGAAATTGAATAGATCACATGAGCAGTGAATTAAATATAAATAATGATCTCTCTCTCTCATACACACACACATTCATACACACACACACATTCTTTCATGCTATGAGACAGTTTTCTCATGTAGAATGGAACAACAGCCATCTCTTTTAATAATAAAAAATGTAATGCATTTTAGTTGTTTACTTGTCAAATTTTAATATGGAATTTGGTAGAATACAAGTTCTCATTCATTTGGACTGGCTGGGCCCTGAAATGCCACATTTTGAACAAGCTCCCAAGATATGTACATCCTGCTAGTTCAAGGGTTTACACGGGCTAGTTTTCAATAATTTAAACTATGCATAAATAAGAATTCTTTGGTTTGTAAACCACTATATGATAGAATCCTTTAACTTTAGCAAATTTTTGTTTTTAAGATCTTTATTTTTTAAAAAAGTATGCTTCTACGTGGATGGAACTAGAATCTATAATACTGAGTGACCTTTCACAGAAACAAAGATCGGAGTATCACTTGTTCTCACTCATATAGTGAACCTTGAACATCCAACGTAATACTATAAGAAAATGACTGACAGTGGTGGGAAATTATCGGGAGGGGAGGGGAGATGGGATTAACGGTACTCAATATCTGTCTGGGGACAGGGAGACACCTCTTATCAACAAGGGTGTCTGAACGAAGCATATTTGTATACCTAATCCTTAACTGTACCCCACAATATGATAATAAAAAATACTGATTATTAAAAAAAAAAAAAGAATTAGATCCCCCATCTCCCAGTATCTGTAGAAGGGAGGCATATAACTTCAGTAAGCTCTGATTAGCAAACACAGATGGCTTAATCACAATAATTAACCTAATTAACCTCCCTTTTGATGTCTTCTATTTATTTCCCAATAGTCGACCACGGGGTTTAAAAACTCACTTGCTATATGGTTCAATCACTCCTCTAAAGCAATAGTCTTGACTCCTTTTACAGTAGTCTTTGAATAAAGTCTACCTCACCTGTTCAGCTTGTTGGTGCAATTTTTGACAGACCTGATATGATTGGTATTCTTTGTAAAGAGAAAATTTGGACAAAGGTAGACTTGCAAATAGGAAGAATGTCATGTAAAGCTAAAGGTAGAGATGTAAGTGATACAAAAGCCAACAACCATGAAAGATTCCCAGCCAACCACTAGAAGTTAGAAATAGGCATGAAAGAGGCATTAAGTAGATATCCCTTATGGCTCTCAGAGGAAACCAACACTGCTGATATCTTGATGTTTAACTTCTATTTCCCAGAATTTTAAGAAAATACATTTCTGTTGTTTAAGTTCCATATTTGTGATACTTTGTTATGGCAGCTCTAGAAAAGTAATACACCATGTAACGTAGTGAAATTATAGTATTGATTTGTAATCAAGAAAGCTAGTTTTGAATACCAACTCTTGCTTCCTAGGTTTATACCATGGGAGATTCATTAAAGTTGACAAATCTTCACAATTTTATCTGACCTAACATAGGAGATGGTTTGGATTACAATAGAGCTAAATAAATGTTTTGTTATTCTATTTTACTTCTCAATCAAGAGCTAATATAATTTGCCAAGGTTAACACAGAAATAGAATAAAGCACGGCAAAACATCCAATCAGAGCTAAGCACTCAGCAGCAGAGTCACCTCACATGCAGGCGAAACTATGAATTTCAAAGTCATACTCTTTTTGAGTTAACAGCCGTATTGCATTTTTCTGTGGATACTAGATTGTGTTAAACTTTATCCAATGTACAGAAGCTTAGAAATGTCTATATGACCCCTTAGTGCCAATGTCCAAACCGGATTATTTCAATATGAAACACCACCTCAACTTCAACAAAGACTTAAATGTCTTACTGTTTTCATCAAAACCACCTCATGCAAGGATGAAATGTCAAAATTTTCCAAGCAGAAAGATATTTCTCTCTTTTTCATTAAGGTAGCATAAGCAGAGTGACCTAGAAAACTTACATATTTACTGCAAATCTCAGCTTTTCATCTCTAGCATGAGTTTTTAACATTATTTCATATTAATATTGGTGGTTAGTAAGATATTAAAATAGCATAATACATTTTAGAATACGATAACGGTTGATTAAAAGGAAGGATATTGCAAAAGAAGTCAACAATTTTACAATATTCTTTCATTTTCCTGCCCCTTGCAAAAAGTTGGGGTAAAATAAACAAGGATCCATTTACTTTATGGTAGAGTGCCAGTTTGACCAGTTTCCATGCAAGGCAGTGAGCCATAATTAAAAAGACAGTTTCACTAATCATCAAACATGAAACAAACAGTATAAAACAAATGCCAACAAAATAAAAGTAAACGAATGAAAATGCTTTTGGGAATAACTAGTTGGGAAACAATTGTTAAGAACAAATACATTGTATACTTTTTTCTGTTAGTTTTTCTACTTATGTTTACCCCAGTAAAACTTTTTTTAAAGATAAGTTTATTAAATGTTAGTTTTCAAATTTTTACAACAATTGTATTTTCTGGTCAGTAGATTATACTAGTATTTGTTCTCATAGATGAGGCTAATTGAACGAGTTTAACTAAATGTTTTCAGTAAAAATGTTAGAAATTATCTATTGAACAAAAGAAAGCTATAGAAAGGTCATTGTATATAAGGTGTGTTCCTTTGCTTATTAATTTTAATCTTAGATTAATTAACAATTGTCTTTTAAAATAATCATGTCAGTTCTCTAGCATGAGGTTGTCAAAGGATTTAAATGGTGATGTGAGTTATTTCAGTTGCAAGAGATAAGGAGAAAAAGATTCCTTTTCTTTTCCTCCTTTGGCAGTGAACTATCAACAAAAACCTCATTATCTCTCTGATCCATTACTGTGAAAATTACTGGCTTCAGCTCTTTTTATTTATTTACACATATTATTTGGCACATGAATTTTGCCAAGTCCTTTATTAAGCATTATAGTAAAAAGATGAGTCGAGCATGAGTTGTTCACAATCATGCAATATGTAGAGGAAGAGTGATGATGGTTCAGGGTCAGAAGACAGCAGAAATCCAATGATGGCTGCCAAGCAAATTAATAAAAATAAAAATAAAAAAAACACAGAATTTGAAAGAGAGATCTTAGCAGAATATGAAAACATCTACATGGGAAGTACAGTAGTTACAGAGACCAACTATTAGATGATAATCCAGGTGAGAAATTGTGAGAATATAATTTAACCTTATGGCACAGGTGATGAAAAAAATAAAGACAGATTTAGACTCTTGGAGACCAGGTGTACATGGAAGTTATGTATGTCCCCAAGGTTTCTTAGTCAGTAGTTGGGTAAATAATTAAGACATTAACCAAAATTAAAAGTATATATAGCTGCCAAAGCAGGTTACAAGAAAATGCAATTTGTTGAATATCAGAGATGTTGAGTTTGAATAACCATCTGGATAGCCAAGATCGATACAAAATTGATCACCAGCTGTAAAGCAAGAAAAGCACCTAGATATAAACATAATGGGAGTAGTGGAATTTATACAGTAGTTAGACTTTGAAGAGGACAAATTACAGGTTTTATTTTTGAAGATAACATGAGAAATTTTGAGAAGTATCATTGGGCACTTAGAAAAGGTTTTTTAGAAAACATAAGATAAATGTGGTTATATCTCCATTTTTGAGAGATGTTTGTCAGAGTTGCAAACATACTCACACATTTTATTCCTTTATAGCTGATGTGATTTCCCCCCATAAACTTTTTAATATTGAATATGGAGAGAAAAGTTGGTTCAAGGGTTGTGGGTTATTGTTAAACTGAATAGAGAGAGAGGGAAAGAAAAGCAGAAAGAGAGAAGGAAGAATATCATGTAAAATTTTGGTTTAATCTCATTGTGTTAGTTTTCCATTGCTACTGTAACAAATGACCACATATTTAGTGACTTAAAGCAACATAAATTCATTATCTTACAGTTTTGTATGGTAGGTGTCTCCCTGGGCTGAAACCAAGGTATTGGTAGGACTGTATTCTTTTCTAGAGGTCGTTAGGGGAATACCTCCTTGCTCCTCAACTCCTGGTTTTTCAGCTTCTGGAGGCTGGCCACATTCCTTAGCTCTCAGTGCCCTTCTTTGATGGACAAAAATAGAAATGATGAATTAAGCTCTTTCTACATCATATTACTCCAGTTTTTCTTCTGCCTTCCCTTCCACTTTTAAGAATCCTTGTTTAAGATTAGAGTTTTCAGCCAGGATCAGTGGCTCAGCCTGTAATCCCGTACCTTTGGGAGGCTGAGGTGAGTGGATTGCCTGAGCCCACGGGTTCGAGACCCACCTGGGCAAGCGAGACCTCATCTCTACAATAAATCAAAAAATCAGCCAGGCGTGGTAGCGCACACCTGTAGTTCCAGCGACTTGGAAGGCTGAGGCGGAAGGATCGCCGGAGCCCAGCAGGTCGAGGCTGCGGTGGCCGAGAGCGGCCATTGCACTCCAGTCTGGGCAACAGAGTGAGACTCCAACTCAAAAAAAAAAAAAAAAAAAAATTAGAGTTTTCTGGATAATTCGGGATAATCTCCCTCTTTTAAGGTTAGGTGATTAGTAACTATGATACCACCTACAACTTTAATTGCTCTTTTACATGTAATGTAACATATTTACCTCTTTTGGGAGTGGAGACATGGACATATTTGGGGGCTATTCCTCGGTCTTCCATGAATTTAGCCCAACAAGACTATCTTGTTTTTATTATCTTATTTATTATTTTATTATTATTTTTATTATATATCTTAGCCTCCGATTTTACTTTCTCACAATTCTCCAAGTTTATGTGGGGTGTAGCTCTGTGGCTTATGTTACCTTACATTTCACAGGGGACAGGACTCCTCAGATTCCAGCTGTGACCACTAAATTCTCTCTGCTTTCAGATGCAGATGATTTGTGCTCTTCTGCCTTAGACTGTAGAGTCATGAGGTTAACTAGCCCCACCTAGCTTAAGAGATGCTATGCTATCACCAAAGCCTATTGCTCACTGTGCTGAATCAGTTTCCATCTACAGTGAATGTTTTGTCTTGACTTCTTGACCTTAATCATTTATTGGTGCTCCTGAAAACTGTTCCGAAACAAAAAAGAAAAACAATGCTAGATCCACTAAATAATGTACAGATCAGATGGATGCAGTGGCACTGCTTAAGCTCATCTGGTTGTCCTTTCCTATCTGCATACATTCCATCTCTCTACTCTTGATCATACAGTTCAAGCTTCTCTAAAAATTCCAAATCTTACCATGTGATTTGGTTTCAAAGTAGTAGGATTATGGGAACAAGCCCCTCAAATTTTCACTTTATTTTCCCAACAATTTTTCTAGGACAAAAAAGTCACCTTTCATTTTTCTCCTTGCTATCTTTCTTCTATCAAACATAGTGGAAAGGTTATTGGTAAAATCCATATTATGCAAGGTGTACTGAAAAATACTGGATTAGGTAATAAACTCTATGACCTCATTTTCTTTATGTTTCTTGATTTGAGGAGCAAGGCATAATTTTGAACTAAGGATTGCTGATGATAAAACATCTCTTTAACCCCCAAATATTCGCTCCATTACATAGGAACATCAGATAGCTCTTTACAATTTCAGAATGATTCACTGTTCACTCTCTCACACTGTCCTACCAATATTTTTTAAATGTCAAGACATTCATACTTTCTGGAAAAAGCAAATGATTTTCTGAATTTATTATTATGCTGCAAAAAAATTACCTGTCATCATTCAGTCACTCTCTCCTACAAGTATACTGATCAAAATATACTCAAGAAAAATAGAAATCTTATGCCTCCTTTTTCTTTAAAAAAGGTTTAAAACTTGTACCAAATGATATAAAAGCATTATTAAAAATTATGCATATATAGTTATAATATTTATTACTCTTAAATTTGGAATGAAATTACTTGCTCTATAATAAGCATAACTCTTTCTTTTAGTAATTATTCATCTTTTGCCACTGTTATGACTTTCTACAGCTTGGAGGAATGCTTTGGAGAGCTAGATCATCAGATCATTATTTCTGACTCAATTCAGAAAGTCTTAAAGTCTACTGAATTACAATTAAAGAATGATTCATTCATTCATATCTTAGAAAAATAATCTTAGGTTCAGATGGGGTACCACTCTGAAACAAAATAGTGTGATATTGTGATAATATCATTTGTCAGTAAAAGCCACAAAAGTGTTCCTTGTTTTAAAACAAATCTTTAGTATTTACTATATATTTATATCTCAATCTTTAAAAAAATGAATTCTTCAACAAAAGGAGATCAAAATGTGTATATATTTGTTTTTTTATTTAAATGTGAAGCTAAAGTCATATAAATGTTAAATTTCCAGACTTGTTTCTTATTATAGCTATAGTTTTGAGTAATTTTAAATAAGTAAACCTCCTTCATTTTATTTTACTTTATTACTTTTAATAGATAAAATCTTGCTATGTTGCCCAGACTGAACTCAAACTACTGACCTTAGCCTCCTAAAGTGTTAGAATTACAGGAGTGAGTCATTGAATCTGGCTGTCATTTATTTTAAAGCAATATATTGAGGTAGAAGGTTTTGGGTTATGCTTGGGAAAAAATAGATAACTTATGGCAAGATCAAGATTAAAAAGAAAATACATAAATGTACCAGAATAGGAATAAAAATGTGAGAAAAAAATCACAAAAATAAAATAATGAAATTTTAAAATATTAAATGCTAAAGTGAACATTTTTATTTCAATAATTTTGTAAACTCATGTTATGTGGGGGAAAAAAACAATGAATAATTTACTTTGACAAACTGTAAAGAAGTTGAAAATCTGAATAAACTTTAAGCTATAGAGAAATAAGTAACTTCAGGGTTTTTTTTTCACACAATATATACCTATGCCAGATAGCTTTAAAATAGATTTCTTATTAAACATTCATAAATCTAATCTCACAGATTATAATTGCAGAGATTTGAAGATACAACAACAACAACAAAAAGATATGCTAAACTCCTTAAAAATGAAAAGGGATAATAAAAACAGAAATTGATAAAGATAATGCAAGACTATATTTCAAAATATGATATAATGCTATGTAATTAACAATCGTTTTCCCCAGAAATTGTAGAATAATTTAACAACAGAAAATTAATCAACATAATTTTGCACATTAACAGATTAAAGAAACTGTATGGTTGTGACAATGCTTACAGAAAAAGTAGTTGGACAATTATATATTATTTCATGACTTACAGGGCTTAATAAATTAGGACAATTATGAAACTTTTTTAGCCTTATATTGAGAATGTACAAGAAAGTACACTAAAATGTCATACACAAGAAAATTTATATAATGTTATAATGCACATTTCATCAAACCTAACAAAATGGTCATTATTAGAAATATTTCAAAGGTCGATGAAAATTTTTAGAAAAATTATTTTTATAAACAAGGTGATGAAACATTGAAAATGTGATGATACTTTCTAAACTTTTCTGTATATTTAATATAATTGAAATCACAATACAAACAGAAATATGCTCATGCATATGTAGTCATCTAATTTATGACAGCTCACATATTCTTACATATAAGATGGACTAGTAAATCAATGGGATTGGTAAAATAGTGATTATTATATGAAAAACAGGTGTATTCTTATCTCACACTATAAACACCACTTGGTCTTAGATGTATCATTGACAAAAAAAATGAAAGGGAAATCTATATTTTTTAGAAGCAGATGTAAGATAATGACTTTATGACCTTGGACAAAGAAGAATTTTATAAAAAACAAGATTCATAAGTCTAAAAGGAATGAAATTATAAATTAATTCAGTAAGTTAAACAATCTTCTGTTCATCTGCAGATACCATGATGATAGGACAAAGTAGAAGACATTTTCCACAAATATAACTCACAGAGATTTAGTATACAGAGGGAATATACGTGATATGTGAATCAATGAGCAAATATGTGTGTGCATTAGTGTGTCAGTAACAAAAATCTCACTACCAAAATTTTAAAGTGATGAAAATACATACACATACAGAGATATCGCAAAAAATGAAGTCTGAATAATAAAGAAGTGTTAGAAAGCAGAAAAATGTATATCAGAACAATAGTGACCAATTTGGTAAGCATTCCAAAGTTGGACAAACCCAATTATTGACAAAGATATTGTGCAAGAGAAACTTTAAATGCTTAATAGCTATTTGTCTTACTGCAAACTGATGCAGCCACATAGAAAATAAATTGACTTTTCTTAATACTATTGACATGTGCATATCTTTTAACTAGCAATCTCACTACTTAATATTTACCTTGGAGAAAATCTTGTACATGTGCTTCAGTAGATATGAAGTCAAAATTTTCCTAGAAACTGTTCATAATAACAAGATCCTGGAAATCACCCATATGTCCATCAACAGTGGAACAGACTGCAGTTTAATTTATCACATCGGATGGATCTTAAAAACATAATTCCTCAAAAGAAGACTATGGTGATTTCTGAAAGAACTAGAAATTAAGCTTCCATATGACCCAGCAATCTCGCTATCGGGAATATACCCAGAGGAACTCAAGTCATTCTACCAAAAAGATACCTGCACACATATGTTTGTTGCAGCTCTATTCACAATAGCAAAAACATGGAACCAGCAATGCTGCCCATCAAAGCTGGAATGGATAAAAAAAAAATGTGTTACACATGCACAGTCGAATATTACACAGCCATAAAGAAGGACAAACATATGGATTTTGCAACAACTTGGATGGTTTTACAGTCTATCATACTCAGTGATCTATCACAGAAACAAAGAACAGAGTACCATATGTTCTCACTCATAAATGGACCTTGAGCAATTATCATGATACTATAATAAAGGGATTGGCAGTTGAGGGAAACTGCCAGGGTAGGGAGGGGCATACCTCATCAACAAGGGTACCTGAATAATGAATGTTTCTATACCTAAACCTAAATTGTACCCCACATCTTTAATATAAAAATAAAATAAAATAAAAATTATAACACATTAATGACAAAAAAAAGAAAAGGAAAAGATTTGATAGCACATAAATCAGAATCAGGGGACAAACAAGGGCTTCTAAGATATTAAGCTGGGGGAATTCCGGCAAGATGGCAATGGGGCAGCTTGGTCTGTGAGACCTCCGCAAAAGAGGACACAGTAATACTCGGGCTCTCTCCCTGAGGGCTGCAGATCCCATCGTTGGCAGTCTGCTCTTCACGTGGAGCTCAGCCACTGAAACCACTGAAGCATCAAGGCAGTCCAGACAGCAGCAGCCACAGATGCCACAGCCGAGGCAGCCGCTGCCGCTGCTGCAGCAGCCATACACATCTCACTGCCAGTGCCTGAGGCACCCACACCTCCAGACCTTGAAGCCCCTGCAAGCTCTACATCGCTGCCATCTGGGCAGCAGTGGCTGCCGCCACTGCCACCGCCGCCACCACCATTACACATCGCACTGCCCATGTCTGAGGCAATCCACGCCTTCGGGCCTTGGAACCCCTGCAGGCAGGATCTGCTGAGATCACTACCACCACTACTGAGCCATGAAGTCCTGCTGGGCTGTGGGTCTCCTCCCATGTGAACCCGGGCCAGGGAACCCATTTCCAGCTTCCTTCCAGCTCCCTCCCCTGTGGGGCAAGCAGCTAAGATAAAGACCACCTGGAGCTGTGAGAGAGCATCACCTGCTGGCAACTCAAGGTAACAACACCAAAAGGGGAAACTGACCCTAACTGTGAACAAATTTACCAGCCTGAAAAAATAACTATAAATCAGAGCTGAAAGGACATTGGAATTAAACGAAAAGTCTCAAAGTGTGCTTGATTGGTTCTGTCAGTTTACTGACTTGATTCTATTCCTTTTGTTTTGTCCCCTTTTCTTTTTCTTGTTTTTTCCTTTTCTTTTCTTCTCTCTGTAAACCATATATTTGTATACCTAACCCTTAACTGTGCCCCACAATTTTAAAATAAAAATATATATAATTAAAAAAAGTCCAGCATTACTAATAATCAGAGAAATGAATATTAAAACCACAATGAGATATCATCTTACCACAGTCCAAGTAGCTATTATTTAAAAGTAAAAGAAGAAAAATGATTTCATATTTAATGTACCACTGGATTAACCTCATTTCTTATATGGCTCCATAATATACTATATTTTCTGTTTTTTTTTCTTGAGTTGGAGTCTCACTCTGTTACCCAGACTGGAGTGCAGTGGCCGCTCCTGGCCACTGCAGCCTCGACCTGCTGGGCTCC
>CAUYQG010231067.1:0-11875 GCA_963574415.1 Tarsius wallacei
CAGGGATGTGGTCCCATGGGAGCCAGTCATCCCTGGGGAGAGGGAGCCCAAAGGCCCTCATTTGGAGTCTGTGCACCACGTATGCCTGCTGTAAACTGGGCTAACACGACAACAGGGTCCAGGCAGGCAGCCCAGGGGCAGGAGGACCCTGCAGGGACTCACCAACCATGACAGATGTGTAGCTGTGGGCCGGGTCAAAGGGACACCTTCCCTTGCCGTCCTCATTCCTCCCCAGAAACATAAAGGATGTCAAGTTCTACAATCGGATACAAAGGAAGCAGTCAGGAATGGCTGCATCTCCGCGATGGTAATGCAGGGCTTGGATGTCTCTTGCGGGAATGCGGCTCCTGGGTGAGGGTGAGGCCTGGAGGGAGGCAGCTGGGTTGTGGGTGGGAGAAACAGGTGACAGAGGCCCGCCAAGCCATATTCTGGGGGACCGACGATCTGAGCCCTGAAGACAGACCCGGGGTGCCCCAAGAGCAAGGGCTGGCATTCAGTCTTGGCACCTCTCCTCACCTGGCCCGAAAGCCCACCCGCACAAAGAAGGATGCACTGTGCCCACCACAGAGAGTTCTGGGAGGTTCTTGCAGGAAAACGAGGTGATAGTAAGTGGCACACTGGGGAAGATACCCACAAAAGGACCAGTGGGGTGTTTCCAGCCCTGACGATGTGCAATGTGTGGACAGTGGGAGAAGCCTGGGGAAAGACAGCTGAGCCAGTGAGTGGCCAGGGGGGAGCCGCCCGGCGGCCTGCGGGGTCCAGGGAACATATGGCATGAGGGCCATACCCAGAGCAGCTCAAAGCTGGCCCTGCCCATGGTGGGAAGGGAATACCGGAGATGGCTGAAAACGCTTGGAGGCAGAGCAAAGGGGCTTGGCACCGGGAGGGCCCTAGCCAACATTCCCAATGGCTGGTGAGGACAGCACACGGGTCACCCCCACTGGGACTGAGTGGCAACACACCGATGGGATGTGACCCACTCCCACATCCTCAAAGGATGCTGGGCTATGGGTGAAATCTGAACAGATGACCCTAGGACCTGCACGTTTTCTTAGATATGTGAAGAAATTAGAGTCCTGTAGAAAAACGGCACCATTCCCAGGAGATGCTTGGGAAGATATTTGGGAGTCATGGGTCACAGATCCGCAAGCACATGTGTGTGACGTGCACACACAAACACATGCACACGTTTGTGTGCACGTGTGCACAGGACACGGACACGTGTGCACAGATATACACGTGTGCAATCTGTGCACACACACACATTCCCAATTGTGTCATCTGGACTGCTAGTGTACACAAGTGATCCACTTTTCTGCAGGTGTGAAAACTTTTATTAAAAATATAAGGAAAGCCGGGCTCGGTGGCTCAGCCTGTAATCCCAGCACTTTGGGAGGCTGAGGTGAGTGGATTGCCTGAGCCCGTGGGTTCGAGACCCACCTGGGCAACTTGGCGAGACCTCATCTCTACAATAAATCAAAAATTAGCCAGGCATGGTAGCACGTGCCTGTAGTTCCAGCTACTTGGAAGGCTGAGGTGGAAGGATCGCTGGAGCCCAGCAGGTCAAGGCTGCAGTGGCTGGGAGCATGCCGCTACACTCCAGTCTAAGCGACAGAGTAAGACTCCAACTCAAAAAAAAAAAAATTAGGAAAAACTACAGGTCTAGATGTAACCAGGATCTAGCACCTCTACCCTCGGCAACTGACCCATCTATAGGGTGTGGGTTAAACGGCAGGACTTGACACACCTGATGAACCATGGCCAGAAAAGCCCTTGACCTGCGAGACGTCTCTAGTCCAACTGCACTCTTTGCACTAAAGCAAAAAGAAGCTCCTGTCGCTGACTTTCGCGGTTGCCCCGTGCTTACCGAGAGCCCATGCTGCGGCCTCGCTGGGTGCCGTGTGTAGGTGCCAGCCTTCCTGAGCAGCTTCCGGGAAGCCCGCTCCTTATCCTGTCACCTCTCACTCAAGGTTGGAAAGCGTTTATTTAATTCCAGCTACTTAGAGGTTTTGGCATTAAGCTTCCCACCGCAGTGCCTTTTCCATCTATCGGGTAGTCACTAACCTGGGACACACATCAGGACATGCGTGTTCCTGTCAGCCTCACATGTTCCCATGTGGACTGTGCCCGCCACCCCCAACGAGCATCCTCACAGTGTGTGTCTGGTTATTTGGGCCAGAATCGCTCCGGGCAGTGCTGGTCTTGCCTCTCTCAGGCTGGGTATGAAGAGAGGAGGCCCCAAGACCCTCATGTGGGACACGCGCAGAACACCACCAGGGCAGGATCAAGGCGTGACACTGTGAGGGGCAGAGGCCTGTCCTGCCTCTCCCTGGAGTGGCAGACCCTGGGACAGTGGCTCGGGGGCAAGCTCACACCAAAAGCTGACATGGATGTCCATGATGTCCACAGCCACCTGAGAATATGTCCGATCCAGATCTTCATCACAGTCAGGCCTTCTGCACTTTCTAGAACGTTCCCTCACCGCACATTTCTGCCCTGCACTGGGGCTGCTAGTACTGACCCCTGCCCCAGGCCACGCCCTGGGCCCTGAGGTTTGGAGGCACGTGGGCCATGTGCTTCTGATGGCAGCCTGGCATGGCTTTCAGGGGCCCGTGGACTGCCTCCGCCCTCCCACAGCCGGCGCTGGGGAGCACCCACTGCTTGCTGAGTGGGGCTACTTTACGCCTGTCTGGAGCGCCTCCTGCATCAACCGTTGACCAGACACGGGCACATGCAATGCAGGGACGTGCCAACCTGCCTTACCAGGTGGTCGCAGGTCGGCTGGAACGCATTGGTGCCACACACGTAGAGGGATGTGGCGCTGAGTGGCTGCAGCACACGAATGTAGTTGAGGCACTCCGTCTGCGGGGGGTGGGGGAAACCCATCAGCAACATGCAGCAACACCCACCACCATCCACACGCTCCCCTCGGGGCACAGGCCATACTGCCACGCCTGCCCTGCCACGCCCCCGACCACCAAGTCACATGTGTGTCCAAGCCCCATCGTGTCATCGCCACCCCGGGCTCCTTCACACTGAGCGTGGGTCACCGAGACCCCAGCCCCACCCTGTGCAAACTGAAAGCTGACACTAGCCCGAGTCATTTCATCTCTCAGCGTCCACGGGCCCTGCAGGTGCCAGTGGGGTTGGATTTCAGTCCCTAACTGACACTCAGCAAAGACGTGACCGCTCAAAACAGCAATGAGAGCTTCCCTCCAATCTCCTGGGATCCTTGCTGCAGTTATTCTGGCTATATACATGGATACACAGTCATTCATTCTGCTGCCAGGCATGATAAGAGCTCCCCTCCTTTCCTGGAGACCCTGCCCTACCTCCCCCCTGCTGGGCACCAGAGACAGCCGTAGAGAAGGGCCACCAGGGGCCAGGAGCCACCTTGCCTCAGAAATGCTCAAGCAGGAAAGCAAAGGTGCTGCTGAAAAAGCTACTGTTCCAGGCTGAGAGAACTTGGATGACTCGTTCCCGAGCCTGAAACTGTCCCAGATCAGGACCGCTCTCTTCTGGCTCAGTTTTTAGACTGGTTGGACATAACTCACAAGTTGTCCCACACTCCCGACTCCAGCAGGGCCCTGTCTGGTCCCTCCATGCTGGAGTGCAGAGTGCCTGGTCTAGCCCAGCTCCAAGACCTCGCTTAACATGCCTGTGATTCTGCTGCCATGCCTGCTTTTCCCTCATCTCCTAAAGTAACTTTGGCTTCAGAGACACACACGCGAGTCCAGGTGTTCAGCATCTTGTTAGGGGAAGTTTAGCAAACAATTCCTTGGGTTTTATCATTATTATTATTATTATTTTAGTTGTTTTGAAATTAGTCAATAACTGATGAAATTGGCCATAACTCAGCTGTCTTGACCCACAGAGCAAGGAAGACTGGGTGCCTATAGCTCCAGAATCCTAACACCTGTCCCCAGGTGGGGACTTGGTGGCTCAAAGGTTGGCCAGGGTCATGCAGACTCCAGACAGGAATAATACTCGGCCCAGGACTGCCCGAATGGGCATGACACGGAGGGCCCCCAGAGGGATGATCTTGGCCAAAAATCCCAAACTCCCAGCAGCCCTTTAAGCCTGCAGCCACCAGTGCACACACATGCAAACACACACACAGTGAATTCCAAACATTGCACCATCTGCATGTGGGCATCGGAGTCGTGGTCTGCCAGTCAGAGTGTCAGCCCTTGGGGGACATTCAAGGTGCATACCATTTCCCAAACACCTACTGTGCTTGGCCTTTGCTCTGAGAGCCCAGTCCCAATACTGGAGAAGCCTCTCAGGACGGGAAGTACCTGTCCAGGCACCCGGCCTGCCCTCCAAAAGTTGTGGTGTTCGGGAGATTGAAACGACCAAAAAACGCTGCATGGGGCTTCATGTACCTGTTTTGATTTCCCCTTCTCTGCGCACTTTGCTCTCTTGCCTTCCGAGACCCTCCAATACACCTGTGGAGGAAAGGGACGCTTTAGTGTGGGCTCTCTCTTAGAAAGGGCAACACACACGAATGTGCACAGCGGTGTTCTGAGCCTCGAGGTTTCCCCTGGGATGATCGATTCTCAGCCTGCAGAAGAGGCTCCGAGGGCAGAGGGAGAGGCCCAGAGACCACTGGGCACCTCCCAGAACGTTCTCACTGGAACTCTCATCCTGACACCTTTGGGGGCCTCGAAATCAGCCCCAAATTCCCACTATTCACTACAGAACACCAGCAAGAATGAAACTACTGGAGTGGAATCAAATTATGTGTCTAAAACAAAGCTGTAAGGATTTTCAGAAATGAAAGTGGGTTTTTCACATCCATTCAAAAGTGACGTGGGTCCAGTTTAAAAAACCAGTCTACACATTCACTCCAAAGCGGGATCGTGGATGGCAGTTCCTTGGACCTGGGCGTCGGCCAAAAGTAGAGCGAAGAGGAACCCCCACCCTGGGGTCAAATGCCTTTCTTGGGGGGGAGTCCACATTCCCACACCTCTTCCTTTAAGTCTGGTGGATGCCAGATCAGAACCTGTCGGTCCAGGCCTCCCAATGGCCCCCAGGGTGGATGCAACATTGGACAACGGGGTGATAGATGGAGGCTCCTGGGCCTGCCACCCTTCCCCTAGACACCCACCCTGGGTGATGTCCCCTAACGGATACAAAAAATGCAAGTAACAAAGGGTATTCCCTTTCTCCACCCAGATGCACAGGGCAACCACAGCCGCGAGGAGGGGACCCACCCGTGGGGTGTTCTCAACTAACAGCTCCCAGAGGTTGTGTCTTCACAGATGTGCGAGTCCTGAGGGGGACGCACAAAACCAGAACCAGGTTCTGCCTAAAACAGCCACTTCCTCAGAAATTCAAGTACAGAGGTTAAACACAGAGGAACAAGGGACCACAGACTTCAAGCAGCCCTCCATCACGCTTGACGGGGTCCCCTGATCCTTTCAGTTCTTCCAAATGTCTGAGGCTCCCAGCCCCTGCCCACCCAAGAGATGCTGTGTGCCATGTGCTAAGCAAGGCTGTCTCTCGCCAGACACTGATGCGAGACAGAGTCAGCGCCAGACGGAAAGAGCTGGAGGGAAGATCTGGCCTGACCCTGACCCTGGGGTAGGGGCTAAGTGAGGCGGGACTAGGCGGCCTCCACGCCGCAGGGTAAATGCTGTTTTCAAACGATAAAGCTCTGAAGCTCCTTTCTGTGTCAAACAGAAATTAAGAAATGTGCCAGTTTCTAGAGATGAAAACAGAGAGATCTGGGAGAAGAATCACAACACCTGCCCAGAACAGGCTGATTCCAGAAAACAGGAAAACGGCCTCCAGCACCGGGACTTGGGGGCCAAGAGGCTGCTGCAGGCCAGGGACAAGGCAGATCAAGCTTAAACACAATTAACCACAGCTGTTGAAGCACAACGAGTGTGTTTACATCCACGAGTTTACTGTGAGGCTAAAAACCAAATGGTCAGAAAACTCAGTATTGCTCTTCAGAGGGGAGCTGACTTGATATTAATTCGTTATTCAGAAAAAGGGCAACAAGGCAAAAATGGATGGGTATGGTGGCTCACACCCACCATCCCAGCACTTTAGGAGGCCGAGGAGGGAGGACTGCTTGATCCCAGGATTTCATCTCTGCAACAAACTTTTTAAAACTAGCCAGGTATGGTGGTGCACATTTGTAGTCCCAGCTACTCAGGACACTGAGGCAGGAAGATCACCTGAGCCCAGGAGGTCGAGGCTGCAGTGAGCTATGATTGCACCACTGCACTCCAGCCTGGGTGAGCAAGATCCTGCCTCCCAACCCAAGCAGCTGGCGATGGGCTTGTCCCCTTATGGACTCCCAGCAAACAAGTGGAAAGGAGGGGGCATCTGTAGAGGGCGCCCGCAGTCCCGGATGAGAGGTGGGTCTAGACTTCAATGTTCCAAGGCTGCAGAGGCTCGGGAGGAGGACAACAGTCTCACTGAGGAGCTGCCTCCCATGGCCACAATGCCCACAGAGGTGGAGGATGTGCGGAGGACAGATGTGTGCGTTCGCAGCCCCTTAAGGATTCAGTGGTCCGTCAGTGCTGGGTCGCGGGGCTGGCTATGGTTTTCCAGGAAGTAAACTGAGTCTGGCTCACAGAAACAGAGACTGAACAGGCAGAGCGAGCAGCCGCAACATATGGGGATGGCCTGATTTTTTTCTTTCAGACAGTCTCTGTTGTTCAGACTGGAGTGCAGTTGCCCGATCACAGCACACTGCAGGCTCAAATTCCTGGGCTCAAGCAATCCTCCTGTCCCAGCCTCCTGAGAAGCTCGGACTACAGATACATGCTATTATGCCTGGCTGATTTTTTATTTTCTGTAGAGATGGGGTCTTGCTATGTTGTCTAGGGTTGTTTCGACCTCCTGGCTCCAGTGATCTTCCTGCCTCAGTCTTCCTGGAGTAGCTGGAACTACAAGTGTGCACCATCACGCCCAGGCAATTTTTATCTTTTTATTTTCTTGTAGAGATGGGATCTTGCTAAGTTGCCCAGGCTGGTCTCAAACTCTTGGCCTTAAGTGATCGCTATGCCTCAGCCTCCCAAAGTGCTGGGATCACAAGCATTGAGCCACGGCACCCAGGCAACAACCTGATTTCAATCTGATTCAAATTAAATGTTCAAACCAACAAGATAAACATCATTCATGGGAGAGTCAGCGAAATCCGAATGCTGAATACATGACGACATGATGTTTCATGGAAGCTCTTTCGGGTTACGTGGACAATGAGGAGTCCTTTCCATCCAGGGACATGCAGACAAAGGACGTGGCATCGGGACTTGCCTCAACATCCCTGGGGGCGGAGGGCGCAGGGTTGGGCTGAGAGCCTGGCCTTCGTAACCACAGTCAGGACAGGGCTCGTGGCACCAAGGTTGCTGCTCATGGGCAAGGTGGAGACTGTTCCACGATGAAAAGTCCCAAATAAAAGACGAAAAGAGTGGTCCCTGGGTGAGAGTCAGGGACATCCCCGATGGGGCTGCGTGGCCGAGGGCACGGGAGGGAGGTTCTGGTAACCCGGCACTGCCCCGGGACCAGGAGGGACGCCCGCCGGCCCCTGAAACATGCAGGAGCGGCCTGGACCCACCTCATGCTGCTTCTCGGAGACGTTGAGTGCATTCACTGCAAAGATGGCCTCCCGTGCGCCGATGTACAGGGTATCCTGGTCCTCGCTCAGCAGCAAGGCCGAGTAGTTATAGATGCCCGGCTCGTGAAACCGCAGCAGCCGCACCTCTGCAGGACACAAGGGACAGGTGGGGACGTTTCAAGAGGCACGTTCTGAGCCTGGACGTTCGTTCCTGGTGTGTCTTGGCATCGTGAGCAGCCGGGGGGGTGGGTCTCAAGGGCGGTGCGCCACAGACCCACTTGCGGCCACAACAGCATCAGCCCAGCCGACAGCAGGCCTAGGTCCCCCGAAGCACACGCATGGTGTGGCCAGCAAGTCACGTGGACCCCTCACCCTGGGCCCAAGCTGGCATGCTGGCTGGAAGCCGGAGCCCGGCCCCTCTCCTCTCCCTCGAGTCCCCAGAGGCCTGAGTGTGCTCCCACCATTGCCCATCCCACTCATGTCTGCGTGTTCAGTTATCCACAGGCTCACTGTAGAAAGAGTGTAACAACTTAGGATTTTCTTATTCAAGAAAAAAATGCCTTACTTCAAGCCCTTAAAAAAATCAGTTCTGGAAACTAATCTGTTGACCTGTGTAATTTTCAGTCTCCCCCCACCCCCCAGCCTTACAGAACTAAGAAACAGGTGATGGTTTTGCTTCTTAGGTGACTGACTGTGGCCGCTGGGACACAAGGCCTTAACGGACAGCTGCTGGGGAATAGTGTAAGCGTAGCCGCATCCCTGTTCAAGGAGCTGCTGTGTCTCGCAGCGTCCCGCTGAGCTCTGAGTGTGGCCTCCCACCTGTCACCCAACATCCGCTCTGCCTAACGCTTTCTGCTCCTCTAACTTCCCGGCTGGAAGAATGGCTGCTTGGCAAGCCCTCTTGGGACCCCACCAGCCTCTCGCCCAGCAGCTCCCACCCTCCCCGCAGGCAACCCTCACCGAGGACTCAGCATTAAGCTCTCAGCCATAGAGGCAGGAGGACCGGGGTCCCCAGACACATTTCCCCAGGGAAAACAACAAAACCATGAAAGAACAAGCGGACATAGCTGGCGACAGGCTCAGCTGTACACGTGACTGGCATCCTCATAACATTGTCACCGATCTCCTAAGGCCTGGGCAGGTGCCCTGTGAGAGCCCAATTTTAGGCAGCGCCCAGATGTCCCTAGGTATGAGGGAGCTGAGTGTTCCTCAGGGGACCCAAACTCGGACACCATCGGGAGGCCCAAACGGGCTCTGCTGAGTCATTATCACGGCCTCTCCCCAGAGCAGCCACAGGGGCCTGTCTGCCCAGACGAGTCAAGGGAGAGAATTCACAGAGTAATGCCAGTGTCCTCAGCTGCCACCTGGCATTCCAAGCAGTGGGGTTCTGCTCTTCCCAGCCACCCCAGCATCCCACATCCTAGGCAGCAGTGTCCCTGCCTATCCCCACCCACCTCACATCCAGGGCAGTAGAGTTCCCACCCATCCCATTTCCCCACATCCTGGGCAGCGGGGTCCCTGTCTGTCCCCAGCCACCCCACACCCAGGGCAGTGGGGTCCTACCCATCACACCTACCTAGAATCCAGGACAGTGGGATCTCTGCCCCATCCCACCTACCCAGCACCCAAGGCAGTGGGGTCCCCACCCATCCTACCCACCTACCACCCAGAATCCAGAGCAGTGGGGTCCCCACCTGTCCCAGCTGCCCAATCCCGGGCAGCCTTGAGGGCTCACCTCTGTGCTCCCAGGTGATCCGGGGTTTGGGAGCGAATGCCACTGCTGTTCCGAATGCCACCGTGAGGGTGGCGAGCAGCCCCCCAGCCAGGACGGGCATCCTCATCAGGCTGTGACGGAGTCAGCAGCAAAGGCTTCCAGGCGGCTGGGGCAGCTGCTATGCACACGATGCTCAGTGCCCCAGGCCTGGGGCCAGCTGTGCAGCCTGGAGCTGGTGCGCCTCGAGGAGCCCGGGAACCTGCATTGGCAGCGTGCCAGCCAGGCAGCCGCTCTCGCCACTGGAGTCCAAGGTCCTTGGAGGAAACACTGGAAGCAATGAGAGAGAAGTCAGGACCGCCTGGCCAAGGGACCTGCTTGACACCCTACCTGCTCTGCCCCGCCACCCTCCTTATGTCCAGGAACATGAGGCTGACTGGGGCATGGGTCTGAAGGGACAGGCCACAGACACAGAGCGGAGCCGGAGTCACCAGGGCTCAGCATGCCACCCCCCACCTCAGTTGGACACAGGACAGACACATGGATGGGCCTGGGTGGCCACGGGGTGCCTGGCAGACATAAGTAACCGGTGCCACCCAGCCTCTGGCCCCTGTGGCTGTTGTATCCAGCTGGTGACCAGACAAAACAAGGGACAGAGTCCAGGTTTCAACCTCCCTGGGAGACACCAGCTTCCCAGTTCCCACACCGCTCAGTAGGAGGGCAGTCAGGAGGACCAGGGGGCTGCAGAGGGGGCTAAAATGCACATGAGGGCACACGTGCACACATGAGCATGTCCACGTACACAGGCAGCACACATACACATGTGCGTATACACACATGTTCACACCTGCATGCATACATAACCCACATGAACACAGGTTCACATGCATGTTCATACTTGCACACACACACACAAAGTATATGTACACAAGCCTCCTCACGCAGAAGCGCCTGACCTCCTGCCACGGCTCCTGCCTGCCTCACAGCCTCACCCACAGACATCAACCCGCCACAGGACACATGGCTCTGCCCAGCAGTAAATGGCTCACACTGCCTCGGGATGTTGTGGGGGGTCTCCAGGACTCCAGCCCCCTCTCTCATGTCCCCAGCACCCTTCACTGGCCACACACTACCGTCCTTGTGTCTAGGCCAGGCCCGCTGCACCCGGTTCACCCTGTGAGATGCCCCGGGCTGGGGACAGTGGCATGGGCGCCCCCAAACATTTCTGCGCAAAGTTCACTTGCAGCCGCAGCTCGGGGCATCTGGGACCCTCAGCTCCCTTCCCCGGGGAGCCCCAGGCACTGACACCCACTGCCCCGCGGCACCTCCACGTGCCACCCCCCACACCAAAACCGGACATCACCAGAACGAAGCCTCACTCTGCCTCCAGTCGCCCTGCACCCCATGTACCGCCTCACCAAGGCGCCAGCAGCGAGGGCCATCCCCACCCACTCTCGCTCCCGCCCCACACTGACGCCTGTGCACAGACCGGGTCACCCCCTGGCGCACAGCCACAGCCGATAACGTCTCCTCTGCCCGTCTCCACCACCAGCGCTCCCATGCGGCAACTCCTACCCCTCCGACCTCTCCACCAACCTCCTGCCATGCCCGCTTCCTTCCTGGCCTCCATGGTGGAAATGGCCGGCTTCCTGCCATGGCATCGGTGCCCTTTCTCCTCCCTGACCTGGAGCTCACTAGGGCTGGCTGGGCGCCCAGCTTACCGCCTCTCCCAGCTGCTCCGGTCAGCAGTTCTGGCCGAAGAACTGTATGCTGGACAGGAGTTTCAGGAAAGCTTCTTGAAGGGGGCTGACTCAGCTAGAAATGGTGTGTTTGCCCTTGGTCCTCCTTCCTGTGGCTTCCTAGGATCCGATGGCTGGAGCTCTGGCAGTCATCCTATGAACATGAAGACGAGGGCTTCAGTCTCAGAACCATCAAGAGGAACCCACAAGAGTCTGGGACCTGATAACACAGCAAAGACTTTGCACCTGCTTCCTGTCTACGCCAGACTTGTTAACAAACCTTTCATCTCTCTAGATTACTTGTTTTCAGATTTCTGTCACAAACAGGCACAATTCCAGATGGATAGACCCTCCCTATAACTCACTCACCACCCAGGAGCAGTGGCCAGAGAAACGTTCCTACTGCCAGTCAGTCCCATCGTGCCCCACATGGGATATTTCAACACCTACCCTACTCTTTCCCATCCAACCTCCCCTCACACATGCCCTCCCATGCCGTCCTGGCCATGCTTGAACACCCAGGGCAGAATTTTGCATGTCAACACCACTCGGGACATTCCAGATGCCCGTGAGATCCCACTGCGAGCCTCGCTGGTCTGTCTGGGGCCTCTCCCCTGCAGGCTGACTGACCATCAAGGCTTATCTCCTGTAGGCTGACCATTGTTTGGCCAGGTTCCCACAGCTGTCCCACTCTGAGGTATGGTTTCCACACCTGCACCTGGTGAAAGAATCTCACCAGGCCACAGGCTCAGATCTTCCAAGCACTGGGGACACATGCAGCAACCAGTCACGGTGGTGGCCCTTATCGCTTGTAACAAAGGAGTCCTGCCTGGCCACAAAGCCATTCCG
>CAUYQG010231071.1:0-28165 GCA_963574415.1 Tarsius wallacei
ATGCAAACCAAAGGAGCTCTGATGAGACCATGCTCATCCCCAAAAACTTAACTACTCATGGCCAGCTGTTGACTGGAAGCCTTACTGATGGCATAACCAGTCGGTCAGCATCTATTTTGTAGATTATATGTATTCGACTCTGTATTCTTATAATAAAGTACGCTAGAGAAAAAGAAAATCTTAAGGAAAACTTACTATTCATTAGGTGGGAGTGGGTCATCATAAAGGTCTTCGTCCTGGTTGCCTTTGTGTTGAGTGGGCTGAGGAGGAGGAGGGAGAGGAAGAGCAGGGAGAGGAGGAGGAGGGAGAGGAGGAGGAGGATGGAGAGGAGGAGGAGGGAGAGGAGAGGAGGAAGAGGAGGAGGGAGGGGGGAGGAGAGAGTAGGAGGAGGAGGGAGAGGAGATGGAAGGAGAGGGAGAGGAGGAGGGAGAGGAGGAGGAGGATGGAGAGGAGGAGCAGGGAGAGGAGGAGGAAGGTTTGGTCTTGCTGCTTCTGAGGTAGCAGAGGTGGAAGAAACCCTGCCTAGAAGGGAACTCACGCAGTTCAAGCCCGTTCAAGGGTCAGTTGTACTGAATGTGTAATTGTACGCTGTTGACTGTGCATTGTGGTGACTGCAACCCACAGAGCTGTGGTAAAAGCTCTGCTGCAGTCTACAGTTGTTCACTTACAGTTGTTTAGGAGAGAAGGCTCGAGAAGAAGGTGCTAAAGTTTGGGGAAAGATGGGGCAGAAAAATTGAAATAGCTTTAAGACACAGAATATACAACAAGATTTCAGAGGACTCAGGAAATAAGAGGCAGAGGTGAACATGGATGTCAGAATCGTGGTTGGCATGGAACCGTCCTGGTCTTTATTTCCTGGCCTTCAGGGTGAGGTATGAATATCACAAATCCTTCACTTGCACCGAGCTGCTGATTTTTTAAAGTATGCTTTTTGATACAAGACATTTTGCCATCTTGACCTGATGCAAAGCTTTTATTCTAGATTCCATTCCATTCTTATCTAGACCTTTATTCATTCTTATCTAGACCATTATTCATTCTTATCCAGACCTTTATAAATTTATTTTTTATTTGGAGTCTCACTCTGTCACCCAGGCTGGAGGGCAGTGTCACGTTTATGGCCGCTGCAGCCTTGACCTGTTGGTCTCAGGCAATCCTTCCTCTTCAGCCTCCGAGTAACTTGAACTACCAGCATGTGCCACCGTGCCCAGCTAATTTTTCATATATTGTAGAAATGAGGTCTCGCCAAGTTGCCCAGGCTGGTCTCGAACCTGTGGGCTCAGGCAATCCTCTCACCCCAGCCTCCCAAAGTGCTGGGATTATAGGCATGAGCCACTGGGCCCAGCCTATAAATTCTTATCTAGACCTTTGTTCATTGTTATCTAGACTTTATTCATTCTCATGTAGACCTTTATTCATTCTTATCTAGATCTTTAGTCATTCTTATATAAACTTTATTTGTTCTTATCTAGACCTTCATTGGGCCATCCTTATCTAGATTATAGAGGTCCAGGAGACTCCAGATGGCATTTGAGTTACACAACCATTAGGTTTAATCCAGACTCTCCCACCAAAATCTTCCAACTGATTCCATCATCCCTGTCCCAGGCAGATGTGAATCACAGGTATTTGACCTATTGCAGGGACAGGGTGTCCAGACAGAATGAATGAGCCTTTTCCCAGCAGTTCCTGCAATTAGAGAAGTTTATAATTCAAGGTTTGCACAGAAGTGGAATGAGAGGAAATTGAATCCGTTTGAGGCTTCAAGATGAGACACAAATGACACTTGCACTGAGAAGTTTACTTTTAAAAGTATGTCTTCTGAATCCAAGACATTTTGCCATCTTGACCTGGTGGAAGTTTCAGTCCCAAGCTCTTGACATAAGAACTAATTCACTACACATTTTAATCAGAATGATATCAATATTGATGAATCTTTATAGCGATTTCTCAGAGTGAACCTAATTAAGCCAGTATGTCAGAAATTCTATTCAACTGTGAATGAACTAAGACCTGAAATGATATGATAGTGCATTGGCCACATAAGAGTTTATTCTCTCATGGGAAGGAAGTCTGGAGATAGGCCCTTCAGAGATGATACTGTGATCTCATGACATCATCAAGACCTGTGACATACACATCGTCCTGCTCCATCCTTGCCTGTGATGTCCATCTTTAAGGGCTGTTCTGGACCAAAGGCTGCTGAAATTGTGGCACAGGAGGAAAGAGGAACGAAGGGGAATGGCTTGTTTACTAATCTTTTTTTTTTTTTTTTTTTTGAGTTAGAGTCTCACTGTCGCCCAGACTGGAGTGCAGTGGCCACTCCCGGCCACCGCAGCCTCGACCCGCTGGGCTCCGGCAATCCTTCCGCCTCAGCCTTCCAAGTAGCCGGAATTACAGGCGCGCGCTACCACGCCCGGCTAGTTTTTTTGATTTATAGAGATGAGGTCTCACCAAGTTGCCCAGGCGGGTCTCGATCCCGCGGGCTCAGGCAATCCACTCACCTCAGCCTCCCAAAGGCGGGGGATTACAGGCTGAGCCACCGAGCCCGGCTTGTTTACTCATCTTAATGAGGTTCTTTAGAAAAATCTTCCACACATTGTCAACCAGAACACAGACACGTGGCTACACCTGACAACAAGGAAATCTGGGAAGTGCAGTTTCCAGAGGGCTCTGTGCCCAGGGCTGTACTGAGGAGATGGGGAAGACAGTCATGGAAGGTAGTCTTCAATCTCACCACTTTAATTCCTTGATGAGTTTTCCATCTGGTGCAGTTAAAGGCTGCCATTTATTTCCTTTTTTTTAACTGAAATTATTAATGAGCACTAATTACTTAACATTTGCAATGAAGATTGAATGTATTCCTACATTTTAGACCATATCACACCTTACACATAGTTTATGCCCGTGTGAGATTTCTTTTGTGTACATTATTTCTACCAAAGCTAAATTGTTTAGTAATAAATACTGCACCTTAAAATTCTCTCAAGAAAATGGTATCACACTCCTTTTGATATTGCAGAAAAGGGAGAAATAATATTGCACATGATTCGAACATTTAATTGAAAATTAAAATAAAACTTCACACTCCCATGCTTTCTGAAGAGGTGACCAGTAAATATTTATTCTGCAGCCTTCTAGAAAGAACTTAATGTATATAACATTTGTTTCTTAGATTATCCATGAGAAAACACAGAATGGTTTGGTGAGAGGAACATTAGAGAAATAGAAATGAGAAGACTGTGGAGAGACCAGCAAAAGTAGTTAGACATGAGAAAAGTCTGAGGTAGACAGGTGGGACATGTGAAGGAAAGCCTGTTCCATCCAACCCAGAAGCTGGGGTGGATGGGCAGTGGTTGGGGTGCTCAAAGG
The DNA here is from genome assembly GCA_963574415.1 of Tarsius wallacei. Lineage (NCBI taxonomy): Eukaryota > Metazoa > Chordata > Mammalia > Primates > Tarsiidae > Tarsius > Tarsius wallacei. The sequence goes on from CAUYQG010231071.1 coordinate 3,373, forward strand.
TCATCTATGTGACCCATCTCCCTACTCCTGAGTGGAGAGAACTCCAGGGGCTGAGTTAAAGGAACTCCTGCCTTGCTGCCTGTCTGGGCCTCATTAAAGGCCACTGTTCAAGGTAACCCCATACCCACGATGTGGCCTGGAAGACAGCAAAATTGAATGCTTAGGCCAACAAAGGATCCAGTCCACCCTCTGAGCTCTCTAGAGCCCCGTGAATGCTGGATTGGAATCAGCTGGCTTGCAAGATACTCACCTTCTTGGGGGAAACAGGGACACCCACAACTTTTAAGTACAAGGTAGACAGCCTAGACTCATGGCAGGGAAGAGCCACCAGACACTGACCTGTCTGAGAAAGAACAGGCCACACATGTACAACCCCCAAACATCAGCAGAGATGCCAGAAGGACACCCATGGGTGGTGTCAGGTGTCATGTGGTATATTTGCTTCGTGAGTTCTTGACTTTACTGCAGAAAAGAATCTCAGAACGAGTCCAAAGTATACTTTCAAGGTAGAAGTTTATTAGGAAAGACACATTCAAGAAAAAACGTAGGTGCCTTAAAGAAAAGGATACATACTTGTCTTTGACAAGCAGCTTTATGTAATTTTACAATAATAATTACACAAACTGTTCCATAAGCTAAGATTGGAGGGCTACAAGTTTTCATTACCACAAGTTTCATTACCATCATTGGCCACAAGTTTTCATGACCATCTCTCGACCTTTAAAGATCACAAAGACCTTCTCAGTAATAAAATTACTGTCTAACTAGATTTGGGCTTTCTTTAGAACATTATGCCATTGCTCTGTGGGTAATTCCTCACTGTTTCTGTGACTGACTGCACTGGAAATTCTACATTCCAACCCATGAGGTGGTAAGGTCTGATATGACTGATCTGATGAACATCATGTACCAATAAGACACCAGAACTCCTAACCATCCTGTTCCTCAGTTATCTAAATTAACCTGCCTAAGAAAACTTGCCTAACTACATTTACACTATGTTAACTACGCCTGCCCCACAGACAGGACCAGGCTAGGCATACATCAAGAGACATGAGCCAAAGTGTACCTAGCAACCAACACAAAGTCACAAGACTCCTTTCCTACAAGGCCATGAGGTTGTTGAAAGCCTATCCCCCACACAATTGGGCACTATCTTGGAGTAAAGAACAGTACAGAAGGAAGAAATCTGAAACACCACGAAATTATTCCCTAAGACACAGCGTAAAACATGAGTAACTTTAAATCATCAGGTGAGACTGAGTTTTCAATCAAATTGGGCTAAACCAGTTCTCCCTCCTCATTTGTGACTTCACCAGAGCTGGTGAGTCTTTTTAAGCTGCGGGTCCAAGAGCCCCGCTTCCTTCCATAACTCTTGTCTCACATGATCTCACTTGAGGTGGAACTGGAGAACATTTTTACCTCCATCACATGAACAATGAATGATAGAGACCTGTGAGTCCTAAACCAGGAAGTGGTGGGGCTAGTGGCAAAGGACTCAATTTGTCTTGCTAGTTTTCTCTCCATTGAGAAAATAGGCACAAGTAGCTCCAACTTTCCCAGCAGAGATGGGAGGAACAGTCTCTCCTGGACAATGAGCGCATCGTGGATGCGGCTTTCCAGACACACTGAAGGTTCTCACCCAAGACTTTGGACAGAGAAGGCCCCACACTTAGGCCTGGGAGAACAGCCCAGCAACATCTGTGTTCTTTCTCCTCCTGCATCCATAAAGCTGCAGGCCCAATTCCTCAAGTTATTCGCTGCCAAGGACACTTTATTTACAGCTTTCCCAATTCCACAAGGCCCAGCTGTAGCTCTGCTCATCCGATTTAATCAAAATCAAGCCCTGAAAAGACTCACATACAGGACTTGGCCTAAAACAATGTTCCTTGATCTTTCTTGCTCATTTACTAGGAAACCATACACAAACCCCATTGTACCCGACTGACTGTATGTCCCACCGTAAGTCCTTTCTCACTTCCTAAAGTAGTTACATAGGCAGGTTCAGGTTCACGGGAAGCCTCAAGATCTCTCTCACATCACCTTTTCGGGATCCACAGATTTGAGTGGTGTTCCCTTTAAGATAGACTGGAGATCCAGAATGGAAATGTTTCTAAATCAGCGTCTCCCTGTCTGTGGGCTCCAGCTGCTCAGGTTTCATTAGGATGACTTCTTGGGGCCTTGAGATCTGATTTCACACCGTGCTGAGTCTGGTCTTGATTAAAGCTGCTGTGAGGAGAGCATAGGGCCGTCAAAGAGATGGAGGCTGGGTCACAAGTCTCTGCAGGTTCAAGCAGCAGAAAGCAAGAGCCCGTAAACTGTCTGCCATGCCTTCAAGTCGGGTTCCCAGCGAAACCTGAGCTTCACACCGCCTGTGTTTATGTATTTGAGTTAATTGAGTTTTTAATTATTAAAAGTGAGTCCCGCCAGGCAGGGATTTAGCAAACTCAGTGTTAAAATTGCACACCATTGTGGCACATTTTTTCCAAAGTCTCCCTGACACAGTTAGTGAGGGACTCTTTCCTGGTGGATATTTTAATAGGAAAAACGGGGATGAAGCTGTGACCCTTCACGTCTGTTGATTTTTTGCATCCGCAGGGGGGAAAGGATAATGCCTTTAGCTTTGGAATTCCATTAGGACTACACAAAGCACTTCTCCTAGGAAACACTTCCATCTGCTACAGGCACCAGCCGCACAAAGAAGGAAGAGAGTCTGTCTTCCTGGCCTCAGAGCCCCAGGCCAGATCAGACCAGAAATCACACCAGTTATGTCTACAAATAGAGGAGGAAAAGCAACTTAGCAGAGAGGTCTCATTATAGGAAGTATCGGTGCATGAATCTTTGTCCTAAATGCTCATGAGTTCTTTGTGCTGTGGGGGGGAAGGTTTTAGAAGTAAAGTTTCCTTACCTCATATACCTTTTCTTTTTTCTTATAATCATGCAGAATATTTCAAAATAGGATGAGTATTACAGTACTCCTGCTTTTTAAGATACCTGCTTCCTGTCCTGTTAAAATAATGTCATTAAGTCCTTTCTCTTATTGCACAATTCTTTACTACTTTTCAAAATGTTAATGCCGTCTAGAAACAGCAGAGGTGTTTCCCCTGCTGTTGGTAAGAGAACCAGGTCCACTGTGTTAGCCAGTGCACCCCTGCGGTTTTCCTTGGCTTGTATAGTGTCCTGCCTTCACTGGAAGCTTCTTCCAAGGAAAGTGCCGGAACTCTTAGAAATCCCACAATCCTGAGGAAATCAGGGAAAAGAGTAGTGACCCTGAGAAGGAAAAGCATCAGGCTTGGGGACGGTGAGTACATAGAGAGATGAGACATTAAGCATCCTCAGCGAGAAACAGTTTGTCACCTTTACAGTTGCTTCTCTGATGTTCTGTGGAGATGTGGGTTATCAGCACACCCACTTAAGATCTCCTCTGTCTTGATTCAAATTCAGCTGTCACAAACATCCTATTTTATCCATCAAAAAAATGAGTCCCTGGGAGGTTAAATGACTTGCCCATGCTCATAGAGGAAGCCATGGGCAGGACAGGGAGTGCCACCCCAGTGTCCTGAATCCAAGGCCTGGGCACTAGTTCCACAGACCAAAAAGCCTGGTCATGCTACCCAAAGGGTCAAGAGTTGATTCTCACCAAGTGATAGAGCTATGTGAGGCTCAATGGTTCTGGAAGGCAGAGATGGAAGAAGAGACGAGAGAAAGTGGGCAGTTCTGCTCCCACCCCAGAGGTAGAAACAAATGCACAGATCCCACCTCACCCCCAAGCCTACCAGGTTATCTGCCACTCTTCAAATCCACCTGTTTTTACTTCTACCAGCCTCTCTCTCTTCTCTCTTTTCCCTTCAAATACACCCCTCATACTGACTCCTCCATAATCTTTTTTTTATCCACCAAATCTCCCTCTCCTTTCTCCTAGTGCACAAAGGGAATTTCCATCTGCTGGTAGGAAATCTTTTTGCAGTGAGGAATTCTTCTCAGTTAGGCAAAAATCCTGAGAGAGAGAGAGGAAAGAAGGGAAAGAAGAAACCCACCACATCAACACCCTATCTCTGCAATGCACCTTCACAGGGATCAGCCACAGAGATCATTTCTGGTCTTATTTCTGTACCTTTTTGTTCTTGACACAAATCTCCCTAAGGCCCCACATCTCTCTACAGAAACCAGACCCTGCAAAGTCCTTCTTCTGAATTTCTGGCCTGAGGGTTATCTTAGAGCATCAACCCAACTCAGACATGACTCCAAGGAAGAGCAGATGTTTAACTTCATGAGGCATGAGTGACTTTTGTTTTGTTTCAAAGACACACAGCAGGAGTGATTCCCTCTCTGAACACCAACTCTCTGAGATAGGCTTTTCTAGCTGGAATATTCCACATATTCAAAGTAAAATTGCCCACAGCCACATCTTGGGACCTTTATCAGCATGTCAGCACCCGTGGTAAATTGTGTGTGGGCGTCTGCATGTTCCTGTGGAATGGACTGAATCCCACAATCCTTGGGCCAGTTCTGGAACATCTGTTGGTCTGAGCCGGGAGTGAATCAGCCCAGTGGAAAAGCAGTGTCTTCCTCTTAGCGGTGCCTCCCAGGATCCCTCATTACCCCAGGTTCTGCATTTTACACAAAGCATCTGCAATTTGCTGCTCTCAAGCTTGGCCAGAGAAGCGATGAAGTAGACACTCAGCTCTCTTAACAAAACCCACAACTTGGCAGTGAAATATCCCTATTTCTGCAGAGATGGTTGTTTAAAATAGTTATTAATGCCATACATTCTTCTTGCTTTTATAGAGAATTGTGACTCCTTCAAACACTCTAGGAATATCCCTCTGGTGAGTCCTTGGAATTTCTTTGAGAGTTGCTTAGGAATATTATTCCATCTTCCAGACGAAAGCAAAAATACTTGCTTGAAATAACTCTTAGAGTTTCTGAAACTGAGTTTGGGCCATGTAAAATCCTAATCACTTGAAAAATCTTGGAAATCACAGAGGATGATGAAAGAAACCATCCTTTTCTCTTTTTCCATGTTTAAGAGCAAAGAGCTCTGTCCAAAATATTTATTAACAAACTTAAACTTAGAGTCAAAGAACTCTAAGTTGACCTGATGATGGTGTTAGGTTGCATGAGGATTTTTTAGAGTAAAATTGTTTTGTTCATAAATGCTTCCTGGACCTTAACAGGATCACATAAATCCTTTATTAGGTATAAAGATGTAGTTTGTTTGTTTGTTTTTCTTGTTGGTTTTTTTTTTTTTTTTTGAGCTGGAGTCTCTCTCTGTCGCCCAGACTGGAGTGTAGTGGGCCACCGCAGCCTCAACCTGCTGGGCTCTAACGATCTTTCTGCCTCAGCCTTCCAAGTAGCCAGAACTACAGGCACACGCTACCACACCCAGTTAATTTTTGATTTATTGTAGAGACGAGGTTCCGCCAAGTTGCCCAGGCAGGCATCAAACCCGCAGGCTCAGGCAATCCACTCGCCTTGACCTCCCAAAGTTTTGGGATTACAGGCTGAACCACCAAGCCCTGCCAAGATGTAGTTATTAACACTTTACGCTTTTCATATTTTATGCCCAGCCATCCTTCAGCAATTTAAGTTATTCTCCAAATTCATAGAGAGCAATAAAACCAGTAATTAAGTTATAGATTTCATGTGAGGAATTGCTATTTATTTTGCAATGTGAATCTTATTACGGGCCACCGGTCTTCTCTCATTTCCTAAGCAACATTGCCATCTCGTGGCCAAATGCATACATTTCCCAGGGAAACTCCAGGCTTACGTTAGCTAAGGAAACCCTAACAGCATCAAAGGTTTGAATTGATTTATGTCCCCACAGAGTTTTCTCAAATGGTGGATCAAGTTGGTGAGGGAAGAAAAGGGCATCCCAAGAAGTTGTAGAACTTCGGTTTTCAACCATCGGCGTAGTTTTGTCTTCCATGACCACCTTGGGATATTTCATGAAGAAAATTTTTTGATAGATTACAAGGAACACACAAAGGGAAAAATCTGTCATCTCCACCAAGGCGTCTCTCAGAACTGTTAGCCCATGTATTTCAAATGCTGGTAAAGTCAAACTGGGGTTGCATTTGTTCCTTCTCTGGAGTTTTCTAGAACCTCCTTATCACAGCTAAGACACTTATCAAGCCTAAGACTTAGGACTTGAAGAGAAAAAAAATGCTTCTGTTTTCACAGATGGAAACTGAAACATGCTCACTTTCTATCTTGTCTTTGGGACATGTGGTACTTTTCCAAGTAATCAGGAAAAGCCAAACTTCTCTCTTCAATGTCTGGGAGAATTTTAGCTGAGGTAAGCCAGCTGTGAGGTGGCCTATTTGAATGTCAGTTTCACTCTGTTTTAGACTTTTCTCTATTTTAGACTTTTCTCTTGAGACTCGTATGAACAATCATGAAGACGTTCCTAAGTCTGAATCCTCCAGGTGACTTTGGCAGATGACCATGACTCATCAAACTGTGACCAGTGGATACCAGTCTCAATTGCACACAGTGAACACAGAACTTTAAGACGGGGGCAACGACTTCTATGTTCAGTAAGAAAAACATGTTCTGACAGCTCAAAAAAGCAGCCATCCAAATAGGAAATGCAAGAGAGAAAGATGTTAACCACTAGGGGAAAAAAAAATTTCTATTCAATCTCATCCTTCTTGCTTTATTGAAAATTTAATTGTATAGCCCATAACTAGCCATATATTTATATGTATGTATGCAGATTTTAAAAGTACATATGCATTTTCAGTAATGCACCTATTTCTGGATCATAGCAAATAATTCTCAGAGGTTTTTAAGTGAATACAGCATTTTCCATTTATAAGGTTAGAGGCAGGACAATACATGCAATACATTATGTCTGCAATAGTCTGCTTGAGGGGGGCATTAAAGTTTTATCTTGACCAATGTTTTTCAAACTTAATGTCTGGTATTGAAAATACAGGCACCCCTGGAGGTTCTGATTCAGGAAGCTTAAGGTGGGATCCAAGAATCTATCTCTAATAAGCAAGCCACATGATGTTCGTCAAGCTCATTTGGGAACTACTAGATGACATTTTCCTTGAAGTCACTCAAGACTTAAATATAATCATAGCTCAGATTACTGGAAACATGATTTGTTTTAGAAGTTGTCATGTTTTTTTGTTTTGTTTTGGTTTGGTTTTGAGTTGGAGTCTCACTTCATCACCCAGGATGGAGTGCAGTGGCACACTCACAGCCACCCCAGGGTCAACCTGCTGGGTCTGACCTCAGTCTTTCAAGTAGCCAGAGCTACAGGTGTGTGCTACCATGCCTGGCTAATTTTTTGATTTATTGTAGAGGCAAAGTCTCACCATGTTGCCCAGGCTGGTCTCGAACCCGCAGGCTCAGGCAATCCTCTCACTTTGGCCTCCTAAAGAGCTGGGATTACAGGCTTAAGCCACCATGCCAGGCCCACTATCACTTTTTAATAACCCAAATATTCAATACTGTAGAAAATAATTATTTGAAATTTTCATAAAATCAATGCATTAATGAATCAAGAAATAAATGAATTTTTGTATGGAATACTATGTGGCGTGTCCTAATTTTGAGCAATATGCACTTGTCTCTTTCATTGATTTATAATTTCATTAAAGGTTAGGTGTATTTTTAAAATTTTTGATACATAATATTTCTACACATTCACAGGGTACATGTGATATTTTGGTATGGGGTACAATGTGTAATAATCAAGTCAGGGCGTTTAAGATCGCCTCAAGCACTTTTTATTTCTTTGTGTGGGGAACATTTCCGCTCCTCCATTCTAGTTATTTTGAATACATTGCTATTAGTTGTAGTCACCCTGCTCTGCTATTTAGCACTACCACGTATTCCCTCTACCTGCAGTATGTTTGTACCCGTTCACCAGCCTCTCTCCATCTCCCTCCCCCGCCCACACGCACCCTTCCCAGCCTCTAACAATGATCATTCTTCTGGCTACCTCCAGGAGACCTACTTCTTAAGTTCCCACATGAGTGAGAACCTGTGACATTTGTCTGTCTGTGCCTGGCTCATAGGTGTCTATATTCAAGAAGTGTATATTGAGTTGCCTCCAGGATATGAACTAGGAAAACTGAAATCCTGAGAGAGAGAGAAATCAGGAGAGAATCAGGGAGAGAAAATGGGTGTGAAGATGAGAAAGTATAAGAGGGTTTAAGGAAAAGCAACACTGACACGAAAGTCAGGGCATTTTATTTCATAATACAACTGATATAAGGGTGAAGGAAATAGGCAAAAGAAAAAGATACATGTAGGAAAAAAAGCAGGGACAGTTAAGAGGCTTCTGAGTTGGGCTTTTAATCTAGAAATTTGTTGGGTGCAAAGTCTGTTCATCAGATGAGAGGGTCCGGATTCTTCCTTCACTTGCTGTAAAAGTTGATAAAACATAACACCAAGTGGTCAGCAGATCAGCAGCATCTTTTTGTTGGTTTTTTTGAGTTGAAGTCTCACTCTGTCACCCAGGCTAGAGCATAGTGGCACGCTCACAGCCACTGCAGCCTTGACCTGCTGGGCTCAGGCGATCCTTCTGCCTTAGCCTTCCAAGTAGCTGGATCCGCAGGCGTGCGCCACCACACCCGGCTAATTTTTTTATTTATTATAGAGATGCAGTTGCACCAAGTTGCCCAGGCTGATCTCAAACCCCTGAACTCAGACAATCCTCCCTCCTTGGCCTCCCAAAGCACTGGGATTATAGGCTTGAGCCGCCGTGCCCAACCACCATCTTTCGTTCTAAGAAGGTGGGTCCTGGGGAAGCATTTCCTAGAACAGGTCTTCTGGATCAGAGCCTGTGCAAAGATTCGGTGGGAAGGGGGCTCCATGGAGAATGAAGAGCAGAGATGCCCCATGTGACGTAACCCTTCCCAAAGTTTCCCATGCTCAGCAGAAGATTCAGAGAAGTCCCATGGGACTCAGTGACAGACCCATCTGACCACAGGATACATCTTCTTCACGCCACGTCTTGTTAACATCCTGCAGAAGAGGTTGTCTCAATACCAGAAAGTCTAGGTTTCAACCATTTCCAGCCATGTGACCTGAGAAGGTTTTGATAATGACCTTGAACCTTGGCTTCTCCATCCATAAAATGGGTTTAATGATGTCAAGTGCTCAGCACATGTCTGGCACTTTCTAAAGTTTGGATTCAGTACTCATTTTTAGCATTCTGCAGAAGATATTCTAGGAAACTTATGGGCATCTTAAACTTTCTGTCAAATTATCCATAAAAGTCTTAAATTATATGCCATCATTCTTAACGTCCAAAAGAAATTTATTTTTCCAAAAAAAGGGGAAAAAAACTTTCTAGTTTTGCTTTTATTCTTCTTTTCCTGCCTCCATTTACTTTCTTCAGTTAGGAAATTTCAAATCAAACCAAGAAAGGCCAGAAGTTTGTCACATCCCATCAAGGCCGGGAATTTTCAGCAAAGAGGTGTCACAGTAGCAGGATACAGTAGGATGTAAGTGGGTCTTGGATCAAAGAGAACCACTGAGCTCTCTTAGGAAAGCACAACTCTCTTGTGGCCAGGGAGACTGAGCTCACCCAAATATGGCAGTGAACAGGTGGGGCCTGGTGGCCTGCCCCCAGCCATCCAGCTCAAAGACAAAAGCTTTCTTCACAGACTGCCTACCAGAATCACGGACAAGGAGCCTAAGAATCTGTCCTCGCTCCCTGCATCCAGATGACTTTCAGGAAGAACCCAAACCACATTCATGCCCAGGGTCGCTTGCCTTTGCATTTTCACAGCCTTCAGTGTCTTCAGTCTGAACTCTGAAGGTAAAATGTCAAAAACTGACTACCCCAGCGTGGGTGGGCAGGGAGGTCTACCCAGGAGGGGTTCTAAAATTTATTCTGCAGAAAATAGGTTCTCTAGCTAGACTGTGTGTCTTCTTTGGTTCCTTCGACATCTTCCTTCTAAGGGTGAGTGCCAAGTCCTTGGGGCCCCGCCTGCCATTTCCAGCTCCCTCCTCATGTGACACCTGTGTTTTCTGGTCCATCCTCAGTGTACGTCACACCGAGTCAGGAAACCTCCCGACCAAAGCCATCAGTCGGACACCCCACAATGCTAAGTCTGGGCTTCCAGTGACAGTGCCAGAAAAGATTCAGCCATTATCAGCATTATGGACTTAATATTGTCTCCCAAAGGAGAGGTCAGGAATGGCCACGCCCCACCTTTCAGGGAGAGTCCAGACCAATCCCACAGGCATGCATTGCTGGGAAGTCGGACGCATCCTCTCCACGGCGAAAAATCTCATCTGCAGGCCTGGCACAGGGCCTGGAACAGCACTCAGCAAGTCATCGGGAAACGCTTCTGAAACGAACGATCACTGAAAATAACTCTTTTCTATTCTAACTTCAAACTCATGAGCCCAGAGCCAGGCCAGTCCTCATAGTCTTTTAAAGGCACGGTGCCGAAACGCATTGCCGTCTAAGAAGACAGAAATGGGGAGGAGAAAAATGCAAGGTCCCATCCCCGGCATTCCAGCACCAAAGCAAGTGACAGAGGGTCTGACTCTCCAAATGACAGCCAAGGTCTTCTGACTGTTGTCCAATTACTCAATAGCTTCTCTAAAATATATTTTACACTGCATTTCAATACAGTATTTCAAATGTATCTCTCAGATTATATAAACCTGCAACTTACCCATTCATCATGTTCATTTATAGTCAGTCTCACTCTGTCACAGGTTGGAGTGTGGTGGCATGATTATAGCTACCACAGCCTCTACCTGCTGGACTCAGGCAATCCTCCTGTCTCAGCCTTCCAAGTAGCTGGGACTACAGATGCACACCACCACACCCAGCTAATTTTTTTTCTTATTCATTATAGAGGCAGGGTCTCACCAAGTTGCCCAGGTTGGTCTCGATGCCCTGGGCTTAGGCAATCCTCTTGCCTTGGCCTCCCAAAGTGCTGGGATGACAGGCGTGAGCCCCCACACCCGGCCAGTTGCCCAGTTTTAATAGGCAATTGTCAGCGGTACTGTGGAAGGTATGATGTTCATGCTGACACCCAGCAGGCAATGTTTTAAGAGTAAAGTTGCTCCATCAGATTTCATTTAGAAATAAGAGAATCAGTTCCTGCCTTATTCCCAAGGCCAATATACTTCACTGTTTTGTATGTCAGTGACATATTCTGAATGTCACTTACCCATAGGGCTCCCGGGCTTCTATTCAGTGACCTGATGTAGTGTGTACTACTAGTTTCTTAAAAGTTCCATGGCACCTTACCCTTCATGATAGGTACAAAGTTATCCAACACAACACTGCTAAGAAACCTTCCATCAACCCAAGTTGTACCGAATGCTATTGGAAGGTTGGATGCCATGGCTCACGCCTGTAATCCCAGCACTTTGGGAAACCGAGGAGAAAGGATCCTTGAGCCCAGGAATTTGTGACCAGCTTGGGAAACAAACCTTGTCTTTACAAAAAAATTTAAAAAATTAGCCGTGTGTGGTGGTGCATGCCTGTAGTCCCAGTTACTCAGGAGCTGAGGAAGGAGGATCTCCTGAGCCCAGCCGGTGGCCGTGAGCTTGCCACTGCACTCCAGCCTGGGTGACAGCGTGAGACCCCAACTAAAAAAAAAAAAACAATTCTGGTGGCCACAGTCTGTCTCAGGAAGGATTCATGGGAATGGCAAGCAAACTGCTGTTCCTCAGGGAGACAGCAGGTGGTGCACACAGCTGTGATCATGGTGGGGTGCAGGACAGATCTCTGATTCTTCCTCTCCTCCCGGTTCCCCCATGCACGTTGTGATGATGATCCTAGCATGCTAGGCTCAATGCTTGGTAAAAGACGGAGTAATTAACCCGTGGGTGGCACTGCTGAATTACACTCTTGTGAGCTTGGCCACCTCTTCTGCTTTTGCCTTCCAAAGTTTTTTATGCAGAGATATTTGCCCCCCAAATTCTCGTGTTTGTCCTTCAATGGATATAAACTGATGTTGTCTCTTAAGTCTGCTGCACTCTGACTCCATGTTTTCCTTCCTTTCATCACATCTGCTCTCTACGACAGGGAAACCACCAAAGAGTGCAACTGGGCATGACACTGAAAGCCATAAAACCAGCACTTTGTCTGCCACTGTGTCCCTAGGAGCGTGCACTGTAGGTAGCTCACAGGAAGTACTCAGGAAGTATTCAATGAGCGTGTGGATGAACAGAAAAACAAACAAGCCAGCCGGGCGCAGTGGTTCATGCCTGCAATCCCAGCACTTTGGGAGGTCAAGGCAGGAGGATCGCCTGAGTCTAGGAGGTAGAGGCTGCAGTAAGCTGTGATTGTGCCACTGCATTCAGCCTGAGAGACAGAGTGAGACTCAAACAGAAAAGAACAAATAAGCCAATGAACAAAAGGACAGATGCTCTATGCCACGGAGGAACAAAAGGGACAGGGTCGAATCTCACTCTGAAATGAAAGCCCTGGAGCAGGACTGCAGGTGTGTGGGATGAAGAACCTCTGCACATGTAAAGCCCAAGGCCTGCCTCAGCCATTGCAGGAGCAACTGACATTACATAACCCAAAGCTCTGTGAAAACGGTGGTACATCACACAGAGAGCGCAGCTTGGATATGACAATGAGCAGTGAACGAAATAAAGAGCACACAGTGAAGGCCACAGCATGGAGCCCCAGTCGTCTAGGCTGACACTCAGAGCAGGTGCAACCGTGTTGACTGGACAGATCTGTGGCCCTAGCTCGGACCTCACAGATCAGAGGCCCGTGAAGGACATCACTGGGCATGGGACCATGGGGGGAAGGCATCGCATCACAAAGAACTGACAGTTACAAAAGTCCTTTTTCTTGATAATATTGGATGTGAAGCCAATAATACAGAAACTCACATCTACCTGCCCAGGTCACAAAATAAGAGCTTTTCCCGGTCAGGCTCTGAGGTGGAAGTGCATGCCCAGAGGACGGGGGTCCAAGGAAGTTTCCTCACGTTCTGTGGATTCTTCCCAAGAGTTATTAGAAGAGTCAGCTTTGCCTGTGTAGTTACAGTTCAAATTAGAAACTTGAGAAATGACAAGTGGCCAGACAGGGTACAGAGGGAATACACTGGGCATGTGTCACCTTTCTTCAAAGCAGGATATGTGTCAATGCCTGGAAAAAAAACTCTCACATATGAAGGCATCCATATTAGTGAGATTCTAGACAAGCCCTTTTAACATACACCACAGGGCAACTGTTACATGATTTTAATATTCACTGAATTTTCCAGGAATGCAATGGCCATGTAAATCAAGATGAGGCTGCATGTTGTTCTGTTTGAAATGTTACCAAAAGTTGTCAATCATTTCAGAAGGTTATCTCTAGTAACAATCCTGCAATGTTCTGCCATCAGTCCACACAGTCATCGACATTTGAAACTAGTGACTCCATACAAGTTCACGTACCTAACGACTTAATTTCCTCTCCTAGGGAGGTTATACCCATGCTTTATTACCGAAATACATTTTATTTCATTAAAAATTGCCTTGTATTCAGTTGGGGCACTGTGGTCCTTGTTTAAAGTTCTGTGTGTATATAGATTATATTCACTGTAACGGTCGCTTCAGGATGTCTAGACTAAAATGTCTGTTATGAAAGGGGCACTGAGTCTGGGAGAGTTAAGAGACCCACTTACTTCATCCAACCTCCTCACCCTACAAGCACACGGAGACTCGGAACGTGCTCATGGCCCCAGAGCAAGCTAAGGACTGCGTCGGGACTGGCAGCTACGGTGTTCCTTCCAGCGCCTGCATTGCCTTGAAGGGTGACTCCATAGATAGGCCAAGAGGTGGAAGAACAACTCACACCTCGGAGTGAGCGGGTAACCATCAGACTCCAAGGTGCCTCTCTAGAAGGTATCAGGAGAAAGCTGTCACTTGTGAGGCTTGTGTTTAAGGCTGGCTTGAAAGTGAAAAAAGGAGAAAGAACATCACTTATCTCAAGAAAGCAATATTCTGTTTATACTTTTTTTTCTTTGAGCCAGAGTCTTTGAACCAGAGTCTTACTCTGTTGCCCAGGCTAGAGTGCAGTGGCACCATTATGGCCACTGCAGTCTTGACCTGCTGGTTGCAGCCTTCTAACTAGCTGGGACTATATGTGTGCACCACCATACCCAGGTAATTTGTTTATTTATTATAGAGACAAGGTCTCACCAAGTTGCCGAGGCTGATCTCAAACCTCTGGGCTCAGGAAGTCCTCTTGCCTCCGCCTCCCAAAGTGCTGGGATGACAGGAGTGAGCCACCATGCCTGGCCCTTGTTTGTACTTTGAACGTGAACTTTTAAGAGTACTTCAAAGTGAAGAAGTCAAGGAGTATATGCTCAATTTAAAGTCATAAATGGTGCCCCCAGTTTCAGGCCTTGAGGTATTTCTAGTCAGATGGAGTTCATAGGAGGGTTGCATTTGCAAACTAGGTAGAAAGAATAGAAAAAAGGCATGTTTCAAGTAACTTGCATATATTTAAAACGCACATTAAAACAGAGTGAAACAATCACATGTATCCCCAAAATATCTGATCTATTATGTACCAATAAAAAAGGTTTTTAAAGAGCATGAAACATTCCCAGGAGAGAAACACAAGGTAATCCAGGCTTATCTCAAAGCCCACCTCTCGCCAAATCACCGCTCTGCATTTATGGAGCAGCTAAGTATCTTGGACACTCGGTACTGAACTAAACCAAACTGGGTACTCTCAAAGTAAGACCCAGGAAGCAAGCCAACCATTATTTTCCCTTCAATTTCCTTCTATACCTAGACTTCGGGCACCCAGCCTGCAACCAGGGCTGTCTTCCAAGCCTCACAAGGAAACCAGCACACACAACACTGGCTCCAAGTTAAAGATGATACTAACAGTCATAACATCCATGATCAAGCTGCCCACTAGAGCACTGCATCTCTTCTCCTGGACTCCATGTGTAAAGACTTTCCACCTTAGTCCAGACAGCTGCCACACAAGAGCCCGGCACTTCAGGATGGAATGTTGAGCCCTTGTCACAGACTTTGCCTTAAATGATGGTGATCCTAAATGCCTATGCAATTGTTGTCATGAAATTACTAGAATCTGTATCTATCCAACAAAATAAAATGTGATGTGTCTAAAGTTACCAACGCGCTAAGCCAACACATGGAACTCTGTGTGGATGAGACACAGAATGGCCTTTTCATGTTATCTTAAGGGAGGTCTAAGGCAGACACAGCAGGCCACAGAGGCTCCAGCGAAGGCAGCTGCTCCCATGAATGGTGGCAAAGGAACACATCTGGTGGCTTCAAAACCCTGGGGGGAACAAAAAGTGCATTATGATGGTCACTCGCTTCGGTTTTCTTTCGTGAGCACCTGCTTGAAAGAGAAGTGGATGACCCAGGCTTACAGCAGGGAAGCCTCTCCATGAGAGCCTCCTTCTGTGACCCCTGGGACCCGCCAGAGGACCCTAGGAGAGAACCCCGGGATGAAAGGTGAGTGTTGGTGGGAAAACTCTAGGAAGCAAAATAGCCATCATGCCGCACAACACTGAGTGCAAGAATGAGGGTCCAGAAGCAGACAACGACCCATCTGGATGGCCCCACTCACTTGGCAATCCACACCTTAGCGGGGAAGGGCTCCGACTTCGGGAGATCTAGAAAACAGAAATGTGAACCGTGAATCACACCATGGAGGGAACACAAACGATGGACACTTTCGACATGTTTTTCCTAAAACCAGCTGAATGCTTAGCTCTGGGACACTTTAGACCTTTCCCCCTAAGGTCATGATTCCCTTTGTACTTCCTGAAGTCAATGGGCACTCGCTTTGGTCTAAATTATGTTATTAATTAAAAGCTGGGTTCAATGGTCTGAGAGCAACCACATTGACTTCAATGCTTTCCAGAGAATAACAATAATTATTAGAGATCACTAACTAGAGCCAACATAATGATATCATCTCTGGCAGATCTTTAATATAAATTGTCTCATGTGTCCAAAACTCTGCCCTATTAAGAAAGGTCACCAGGCAGCCAGAACAATCATTGCCAAACTTCACCGTGACTTTCACTAAGTGAAACATAACACTGTCCCCATGGTCTGTTACAGTTCAGTCTTGATTGGCTACGGGTGTCACCCTTGCTCTGGGCTTTCAAACAGTTTCGATAAATAGATGCTAATAAAGATGGAAGCTCGCCTGGATGAATCAAGATCTCAAATAAGCCCAGAAAACAGACTATGCTCTTTTCCAGGTGTGCACAGTTATGTTGCAGCAAGAGAATGGAAGGAGACAGAAAGCTGGCTGCAGCTTTGCCATGAGGATGTATTTTATTCTCAGCTAGAGTTTACATTAATTTGTTCCCACCAAGCACAAAATGAGAGAGAGAGAGAGAGAGAGAAGCTGGTACAAACACGGCTAGTCTCAGAGGACACTGGCCTTACAGCAGCCCCCCAAGGAGTGTCCGGGAATGCTCCCCAGATTGCCTTTGCATTGAGTGATCCTAAACGCACTATCTGCCTGCATCTCCCCATTATAAACTCACCCACTAATCAGGGTGGCAAAACTCTAGTGAAGTCTTCGAGAACAGGAGGACTGTCAGACACGTGCCTCCTTCATGTCCCCAGCATTTCTCAGGTCCACGTTTTCACAAACATTCCTCCTCAGTTTCCCAGCCCATGGAAATTCCACCCATTCTAAGAGGTCAGACCAAAGGCCACCTCACCCAAGAGCCTCCTCATGGCCAAGTCCAGAAGGAACTAACAGCTCTGATGGTGCCAGCCTCTGTGCCTTCTCTGTGGACTATCATGTTGTACCACTTTATGAACTCAACCGTTTATTGTCTGTGTCACATTCAGTGGACTTGTTTAAACCACACTGGCCTTCCCACATGGAGACCCAGTCAGGGAAGAGACCGAATCATTTCCATGTCCCTGCAAATCTGGCCTCCATCAGACACAGAAGGAATGTCTGTTCAGGTGCACGCTGGGGCCGCGACACGCTCACTAAATTCAGGATGCTGCATCTCGTCAGCTGAGGGCATTTATGTTTTTGTTTAGCTGAAGAGGTTTGGCAACCTTAGGGCTACAGGGAAACGCTAGAGACAATTTTGGGGAAGTGGAACATTGCTGGATATACCTTCACCACTCTCTCTTCTAAAGTTGAACAAACATTTAAAGAAATTTTATCTGGAGGAAAAGCCAAATGCTAGCCTATTGAATATCCAACTGTTTTGGTCCTACCCTATGTTCAAAAGGCATTGACTGAATATTATGTGCTGAATAAATGAACAGTGGTGGATCATGACAATGTGTTTAGGGATGTTATCTCCATAGTTTTCAGACATGTTTTTGCTGCTATTTTTCCTTTGATGGAAATATTATTAGTAATCCTTCCATGAGTGAATATGCAAATAAACTAATCTTATTTTTGTATTCTGAAGTTGGGAACAAATTAATACCCTCAGTGCCCTTCATAAAGTATTGAAACCCAAACCATTGGAGCAATTTCTCTAAACACATATAAGAATTTCTAGAGGAGCCAGAGGCCTGTGCCCACATCAGTTGACAAAGACACTCCACCCTCTGTTCAGAAAACTCTCTGTTCTCTGATAATCCAAGAAAAAAGCAACCTCCACTCCATCTTCCTAGAATAGTAAGTTCCTTAGCCCATGGTAGTATAAAAATCAGTTTGGAGCCGGGCATGGTGGCTTACACCTGTAATCCCAGCACTTTGGGAGGTAGAGGCAAGAGGATTGCCTGAGCCCATGGGTTCGAGACCAGCCTGGTCAACTTGGCAAGACCTCGTCTCTACAATACATCAAAAATAAACCAAGCGTAGCGTGCCTGTAGTTCCAGCTACTTAGAAGACTGAGGCGGAAGGATCACCTGAGCCCAGCAGGTCAAGGCTGCGGTGGCCGTGAGCATGCCACTGCATTACTGCCTGGGCAACAGAGTAAGAATCCAACTCAAAAATTAAAAAAAAAAATCAGTTTGGGGTTTGCGTTGAGGCAACAGGTTTCCTTACTACCTGTCGACTCATAATCACCGCTTTTAGGGGCAACTGTTGAAGTAGATGAAGTGTTAAGCATACATGGGTTTTGCATAAAAACAATTGAATACACACCATGCTTAAACCAATTCGGCTACGGGGGCAGATGGGACTTAAGCTTCTGCTTCGACATCGACTTACAGGCCGCACTGAATTCCACTTAAAAGAGAGAGAGACACAGAGAGAAACAGTCAAGAATTTGTGAAAGCTGATACGGCTTAAAACAACACGCATGTCCCATGGGGTGAGTGGTTTTGCTGAAATGACTAAGTGTGCTCCCCTCTCCAGCTGCCAGTTGCCTTAGGGCACATCTCAAGTGGACTCCCATGACAATGACCTACTGAGGATATTCTGATTCTTGGTACTAGTGGAATATTTTAAATGAGTAAGCTGTTGGAAATTGCCTTGCAGGTGTAAGTGTTAGAATGTAAGTTCCTGGCGGGCAGGGAAGTGTGTCCCTTTTATTCATTGCTAAATCCTTAGCACCAAATTTGGGATCATAAGTAGCTACCCAATAAGCAGGTGTCTTTGAATGAATGAAATAAACACCACTGCTGCCCCTCTACCCTCTAGCTAAGTGAATCAGGAAGAAGGAATCTATATCCACTAAGATTCTTCTTACACCTTCCCCTCCATTCAACTCTCTTTTCCAAGTTTTTCCTTTCAGGGCATTATAATTTGTCTTGGAGCTTAAGCTTGGGCAAATGTTGGTGACATGCTTGATGGGCAAGAAGGAGTCAAAAGGCAACTGCTGTTTGCTACAGAAACTCGAGTGGCTGTTTCCTGCCCTCCCATCCACACTGCACTGTGGAAGGAGTGTCATAACAAAGAGCTTGCTGCCGGGCTGGAGGCACATTCAAGCACACCCACATGCAGCGGTTGGGTCCATACAGCCAACTTCTACTGTCCCCCTTCCACAGCGCAAAACGTCAGAGGTAGTGTTCGCGGCAATGGGGGTTTAGGCTGCAAAAATCCTTTTCTTATGTTATTTGAAAATAAAGGACTCCCCTTCTCCACTGTATAGGTGAAAAGCTGTCATGAAGCACTGCCCTGACTCTCCAGTCCCAGGAAACAGAGAGGGGCCAGCCTGCAGGGGTTCTGCTCTGGTTGGGTCACCACCTCTGAGTCCACTTAACTGTCTCCAGAATGGCAGGGGTGGAATCTATGTGACATGAGCTGTGAGGGAAGGTCAAGCACTTGTGGCCACCAGTCCCATCACCGATCCCCACTACGACATTCACATGTTCACATGCTAACATACACACCACACACACACACACACCCCCCAAACATACTCACACAATCACACACACGCTCACACATGCTCTCATATCACACAGGCTCACACATTCTCACACTCACATGCTCATATGCTCACACACTCACATGCTCTCACACACATGGTCACACACAATCACACATGCTCACATTCACACATACACGCTCATGCTCAAACAGGCACACATGCTCTCACACACACACACATTCACACATGCTCACAAGCACACACATTCTTACACACATGCTCACACTCACACACTATATCTAAGACTCCCTTCTGAAGGCTGCTCATGATGTCACTCTCTCTGCTGACACAGGACACAACCTTCCCAAGCTGACTGGCTCCTCTCCTGCCCCACCTTCTGTCTCTGTCCCTCCCTCCCTCTGTCCCTCCCTCCCTCCTTTTCTCCCTCCCTTTCTTCCTCTCTCCACATCATACCAAGGAGAGAGAAATGGGTACATTCATGGTTTTCCAAATGGAAAACTGTCAGTAAAAATTTGGCAAACTGTTTCCTCAAAGTTAATCCATCCATTTTAAGTGCTTATAATTATACAGACATTCCAAGTTCAAAGGGCTTGGCCCTTAAAATTCCGTAATTCTTCTAAGATGGAGGCAGTGAGCATTCCATCTTAGAAACAAGCAACAAGGAGATGACACCAGGGAAACTGTGAGGAATCAAGCAGAACCCAGAAGCAGGGTCGGCTCTTCCTGGCCTCTCCCTCTCCTTGTATGAACTCTTATCAGACAGCCCCAAGGGCATCTCTCATGGAATCTCTGGGTGTATAAATGTTCTCGAACTTGTGAATCAAACACTTGGGACGAATTGTCACTATGCAAGGCCACCACCGTACAAAAGCCCCTCTCCTGGTGACAGCTTCCCCCTTCATGATGATGCAGTCATTCTCCATCAGCGCGGGCCACACGTGGTAGAGCACCAGGGGGGCTGTGAAGTCCGAGTCGTAGCTGCGGCGGTACCTGTTTCAGATACAACACAAGAGAGAGACGCTGAGTGGTCACCTAGCATCTGGAGACACCAGTGTCGATTTCCATTTTTAATACGCTCAGGGGCCTGACTCTGTTCTTAAAGCAGTGGATGTGGGCACTAGGGTAGGAACCTGTGGGCAACCAGGACCCAGCACAGACTTGCTAAGACCAAGCTGTGTCAGACTCATCGGATTCCTTCTCTCCCCTGGATGACAAGAGGCGTAGTTCAGAAAAATGCTAGAGATAGGGACTCTCTGAAGTCCCCAAGGACTCCTGTGAGATTTCTCATGCTATGTAGTCCCAGCTCCTTGGGTGGCTGTGGTAGAAGGGCCGCTTAAGTCCAGGAGGTTGAGGCTGCAGTGAGCTGTGATGGCGCCACTGCATGACAGTCCAGGCGACAGAGCAAGATTCTGTCTCACACAAATATCACTCCGATCCCATTCGCTCATAGGAAGAGGACAAGCCTGTGAACTGCTTCAATTGCAGGAAAGAGCAAAGGCCAGTCATGGCTGCAGCTGTGCCGTGTCTTCAATCTATCTTCCTCTAGTGGCATCCAACAAATGCTCATTAAAAAAAAAAAGGTAGTTCCAGCTACTTAGAAGACTGAGGAAGAAGGATCATCTGAGCCCAGTAGGTCAAGGTTGTGGCAGCCGTGAGTATGCCACTGCACTCTAGCCTGGGTGATGGAGTGAGACTTCAACTCAAAAAAAAAAGAAGAAATATAGGTGGATGGTTAACTTAAGAATTAAGAAGGTGGATTGGAAACTAGTTCAATGATCATATTCAAAAAGGGGAAATTAACGGACTGATAAAAACCCAAATGAAGATGCTGAGGGCCCTCTCAAATCCTGCATTAAGTCAACACATCTACCAATGACTGACAGAAATAGAGAAACCATGCTCAAAGGAGGTGGGGGAGAGTAAAAACAACAGAAGATGGCAAAAAATAGCTCAACAGGCTCAAACGAGAAGCTGCATCTGATTAGAGAGGACGCAACGTGGACACACATGGGGTCCTGCCGTTGAGTCTCAACAGCATCTAACTGCACAAGTCAAGGAGACACGTGGCTTAGTCACAGTCAAGCAGGAACACAGCAAGTCACAGTTGTACTCAGGAAGAGTCAGCAGTGTGAGAAAGCAGAAACAAAAAAAGGAAGAAAAAACAACTGCAAATTAATTGAATGAATAAGGCCGGGTGCACTGGCTCATGCCTGTAATCCCAGCACTTTAACACTAACCCTAACCCTAATCCTTACCCTAACTCTAACCCCAACATTCTTTTTATCTTCCTTAAAAAAATATATTAATATTCTGTGTAGGCACAAGTTGCTGGTGGCTCTCGGAGTTGCTGGTGGCAGGAAGATCGCTTGAGGTCAGGAGTTCAGCACCGTGGCTCAAGCCTGTAATCCCAGCAATTTGGGAGGCCGAGGCGAGAGAATTACCTGAGCCCACGAGTTCGAGACCAGCCTGGGCAACTTGGCGAGACCTCGTCTCTACAATCAATCAGTCAGTCAATCAATGGCTGGGTGTGGTGGCTCATGCCTGTAGTTCCAGCTATTTGGAAGGCTGAGGTGGAAGGATCACCTGAGCCCAACAAGTCAAGGCTGCAGAGGCCATGAGTGTGTCACCACACTCCAGTCTAGGCAACAGAGTGAGACTCTGACTCAAAAAAAAAAAAAGTAAGAATAAGAATAAAAAGGGTGTTAGTTCCTCTAAGCTCATCAGTTCACTTTCTGTAAGAGACGTGCTCAGAAAAGCACAGAGCACAGGCCAAGACAACGGATCTATGTGTCCAAAAGTCCCAGAGCCAGAAGGAAGACTGCTTTCACATGTGTGAAGGCTGCCATGGTGAGGGGACTAGCCTTGTCCTTGAAGTCCCAGAAGCAGAAAAGCAGAACCCAATCCAATTCCAGCCACATAGACATACAGGCACACAGGCCACAGAATGCCCTGGGAACAGAATGCTCCCTCTGGCAAAAGGCTTCTATATAAGTGGGAGGCCCAGCAAAAGTCTGTCACACAGGCAGACTCCATAAACTGAAACTGACTGGCTCTGAGTGGTCCTGTCCATCCTTCAGGGAGAAAGGGAGACGATGACGACAATGTGGAGCCAGATGACCAGCTGCAGAGGGACAGACACCTTGGCATCCTGCTCTCTCATGAGTGGATGAGTGTCAGATGTATGTGAGATGCACATCAGGTGCATGTCAGATGTGTGTTGGTGTATGTTGGGTGCATATTGAATGTGTGTTTGATGCATGTCATATACATGTTGGGTGTGTGTTGGGTACATGTTGGATGCATGGTGGATGAATGTCGGATGCATGTCATATGTGTGTCAGATGTGTGTTGGGTGTGTGTTGGATGCATGGTGGGCTCATGTTGAATGTGTGTTGGATGCATGTCAGATGCATGTTGGGTGTGTGTCAGATGCATGTCAGATGCATGTTAGGTGTGTGTTGGGTGCAAGTTGGGAGCAGTGAGCTCAAAGAAACCAGAAACAGGGCAATGGCAAAAAAATATGGCCTGCTGTAAGGAAGCTAGAAAGCCCAAGATTGTGTGATTTGCACAGCACACCATCAGGCAAAATGGATGGTCTCATACCAACTCCTGACTCCACAGTCCAGCAGCGGCCCACAGTGAGGATTTTCTGAATGCTCACTTCCTGCCAGGCAGCAGCCCAAGTGCTTTGTCTGAATGACCTCAAGTAACCTTCTCCAGCCCCAGCAGGAAGGTATTAGTATTTCCCCACTTGACAGAGAATACACTAAGGAACAGAAAAACCGAGTGGCATGCCCATGGTCACACAGCTAATAATGGGTGTGGAGGCAGGGCTTGAACCTCAGCAGCTGGGTTCTTACCACTCGCATGGCCTCTTCCAGAGTGATCTCCAGTCATGCCCTGAGAAGCTCTATTAATGTAATTTATATAATCTCAATTCATGGGATTTCATCTCAATTAATGTAGTTTCTTGTAATTTATAGGGAGATATTTGCCAAGTGACACTTGGAAGCCATCGAACGGTCCTGCGCAGAAGAGTCAAGAGCATGTTTCCCAATGGCAGTGCACATTGGAAGCCCCAGGTGCCCCCCTTGACCTGCTGCATGAAACATCATGACCTGGCCGAATTCGGTAGCTCAGCTTGTAATCCCAGCACTTTGGGAGGCTGAGGCAAGTGGATTGCCTGACCAGCCCAGGCAGCTTGGCGAGACCTCATCTCCACAATAAAATCAAAATTAGGCAGGCACAGTAGTGTGCCTGTAGTTCCGGCTACTTGGAAGGCTGAGGCGGAAGAAACGTCATGACCTATCCAGGAATGTGCATTTTCAACAAGCCCCTTTAGTCATTCTGGGGTGGGTGATCTAGACAGCAGACTTTGAGAAACCTGACCTAGTAATGCAATAAAAACCAATAAAAGCAACACTCGTGTGTATTTATGTAGCGCCTTAAAAGGAATGTCCTAGTCCTCTTTCTCTGCTCTCTGACATGGGCGAGCACAGCAAGAGGGCAGCCAGCTGCAAACCAGGGAGAGGCCCCCACCAGAGCGCAGTCATGCTGACCCCGATTTCAAGCTCCCTTGCTTCCAGAGTAATGAGAAATACATCTGTGTTGTTTCAACCAAAAATAAAAATAAAAGATTTTAAAAGTTCTAGACAGACTCCAGGTATTCATTAATTCTCCCCAGAGACCAATATGTTGGACAGAAAATGACCCAGGACAGCACTGCCCTGCGGTCCAGAGAAACATGTGGCAGGACCTGGAAGTCAGATAGTGCCTGGCCATGTCCCCACACAGGGTTCCTTTCCCCAAGGTATTCGGGGCAGAGATGAGATGGTGCATTCACAAGGAGCCCCTCAGCCTCTGCCCCAGAGTCTCTTACTTGCAGTCATTGAACACTTCTCCATCTGCCCCAAATGCAATGTCGAGGGGCGGGTCCAGGGACTGCATGGCAAAGGCGATACAGCAGATTTCCTGGATGAAGTCACGGAGAAGGCAGAAGTCAACTTCAGGGGGGAACGAGATCTTAGGGTTGACATTCATGGCTCGGATCACGTCCTGCAAAACAGAAGAGTGGCCCTGTTACCGACCTGTGGCAGGAAGCTCTGACAGCCCAACGATGCTGAGACAGATGGCAAATGGGGGAAGGTGTGTAAGTGAGAACTAGACAAGCCAGGAAACAGTGCATGTGCTAAAAGGAGAGAGATGTCACCCAGGAACAGGGGAGGAAGAGACAGGACACAGACTTCAAGTGGCATGCTGCCAGCCAAGAGCAGGCCCAGCGCAGCGGCTCATGCCTGTAATTCTAGCACGTAAGGAGGCAGACGCAAGAGGATCACTTGAGCCCAGGAGTTCGAGATCAGCCTGGGCAATATAGTGATACCTCATCTCTAAAAAAAAATTTTTTAAGTTAACCAGATGTGGTGACACACGCTTATAGACACAGCTACTTGGGAGGCTGAGGTGGGAGGATCAGGCCACTCAGGATCCTGCTACTGCACTCCAGCCTGGACAACAGTGGGAGATCACAACTC
>CAUYQG010231075.1:0-14814 GCA_963574415.1 Tarsius wallacei
GTAAAGGGAGTTTACAAGACCTAAGACATCATGCATTAGTCAAAAATTATACAAATCACAAAACTTATGATTACATTAATACAAAAGTTATAGAAATCGCAAGACTTACAATTGCCTCGAT
This sequence comes from Tarsius wallacei, assembly GCA_963574415.1. Lineage (NCBI taxonomy): Eukaryota > Metazoa > Chordata > Mammalia > Primates > Tarsiidae > Tarsius > Tarsius wallacei. Next base: position 122 of record CAUYQG010231075.1, read on the forward strand.
ACTATGTTATTCAAACCTATCACAAAACTTATGATTACATTAATACAAAAGTTATAGAAATCGCAAGACTTACAATTGCCTCGATACTATGCTATTCAAACCTATGGCTACTACGAAAAGGGCTGTAAATGGAGTTTGCATCTTTCAGTTGGTTGGGCATAGTCTGAAGGGAAGTCAAGGATCCCCTGAAGCTACTTACTGGGAGTGCCCAGGAGATAAGGGGACTCTCAGGAATGTGTTCAGGAATATATCAGTTTATTGGGCAAAGTCTGCAGGGAAGTTAAGGATCCCTACTGGGAATGCATAGGAGATAAGGGGAAGCGCACCTTTTATTAGCTTTCTGGAATGTGTTCAGGAAGGTACAAGAGTGCTTGAACTCTTGCCATGCCCTTCTTTAGGTGCTGTGGCAATATGGACAGACATTAGTGGGCCTTTATATCACAGAAGCAAAAATACAAATGTGTATTAAGCATATGAAAATATGAATGATTATTTATTAGGCAAATCAAATGAATACAACAGTGAAAAAGCATTATTTACCCATCAAATTGTTAAAAATTTTAAGTTACAACATAGTTACGATTGGCATATGGATGGGAAAAAGAGGAAATGCTACATGCAACTGATAGACTTATATTGTTATATTATTTTGGATTTTTTAAAAATAAAATTCAGAAAAATGCACACACTATTGCTTAGAAATTCTGTTAGTGGGATCTACACTAGAGAAAATGCCTACTTGCCCAATAATTGCATAAAGATGGTCATTGTAATATGTTTCTAATCATGGAAACCCTGGAATCAATCTGAGTGTTCCTAAATGAAGAAATGTGGTATAAATTTTGTTTCACTTTATGCTTCAGTTCAAAATAGGAACTAGCTTCATATTACTGAACATAGCTATATCTTCAAAAAATATTAAATAAAACAGAGTATAAATAATATTAGATTGATCACAATAATACTTAGATAAGAAAAAGGTGAACAAACATTGAACAATACTCTTCACAGCTATAGTTGCATAAAATATGTAATATACAGAAAAATACCTGAAATATATACACCTAAATGACTACACACTTTTTTCTGATAACTCTACTAAGATTACTTGATAATATTTAAATTTTTACAAAGAGAATATACTGTAATATTGCTTGCTCAATTAAAACATTATGTTTTATGATAAGCCAGTCATTTTGAGAGACTTTAGTGGAACAATGAATAACAATTAAAACATTTTGCACTGTTATTAATGGAATGCTTGTGTCTCTACAAAATTCATATGCTGCAACTTAGTACACATGTAATGGTATATGGAGGCTGATCCTTTCAGAAGTGATTATATCATGAAGGTGAAACCTTTATGAATGGGACTGGTTCTCTTGTGAGAAGAGGCCAGAGAGCTAGCCTCCTTTTGTTATGTGAAGAGGCCAGGGAGCAAGTTTCTTTTTGTCATGTGAGAATGCAAGAAGTTGGCAGTCTGAAAACAGGACCCTCACTGGTACCAAATCATGCTGGAACTTTGATCTTGGATTCTAGTCTTTGTAACTGTGAGAAAAAACTTTCTGCTGTTAATAAGCCACTCAGTCTATGGTATCACTATAGCAGCCTAAATTAAGGCAGTCACAAATCCCAAGATTTGAAACATGATTATGTCTGGAAAGCTTATCATGCATCTGACATGATATGCTAAAAATCGGAAATCCAGAATATTTCACAATCCAAAAATGTTTGAGTGCCAATGTGACGCTACAAGTGAAAATTCCATATTTGATCTCATGTGATGGATCACAGCCAAAATGCAGTCAAAACTTTGTTCCATGCACAAAATTTTAAAGTTTTCTATAAAATTATTTTATTTATTTATACATTTTTAAAATTTATTCTATAAAATTACCTTGAGGTTATGCATATGAGGTACATTGAAGATATAAATTAATTTTGTATTCAGATTTGGATAACATCTCCAAGATATTTCATTGTGTATATGTAAATATTCCAAAATCTGAAAAAATTTGAAATCTGAAACAATTCTGGTCCAAGCAATCATTTTGAATGAAGGGATATTCAACTTGTATATATAAAATGACTCTCCCAACAGATCAAAAATAATTTTATGATATATATATGTGTGTGTGTGTGTGTGTGTGTGTGTGTGTGTGCGCGCGCGCATAGTTAGGTAAAATCAAGATGTATATGAAATATCAATGAAAGTAAATAAGCTAATAGAGAAAAAAATTTAACATAAACTTCCACAAAATATAATGAAATATATCATGTATATTAAATTTCCATTTATACCAGTCAGAATATCAGTGATTTCATTCAGTTCAACAAAATATTTAGGAAACATCAAATGTCAGCATTCTGTTTAAAAAAATATATGTCCTTTTTTGTATGAGAGTCATTATTCTGATTGATCAGTGATCATTTCTATATTTTATTTATTTAAAGCTATAGTTTCTTTAAAAAATTATAAAAATAACTTGAATTCCTCTTGAGAAGAGATGTTTTCAACATTAGCATAAAACTAGAGACCATTTGAAAAAAAATACTGAAGTAAATAAAAAATGAGATGTAAGAATGCACAAAATAGGCATAAAATTATTTAATATTGTGACAAAATCAAAGAATTTGAGATTGCAAAATTATAGTTTCTATTAGCACATATTAGATGCACAAAATAGTATTACCCACATATATAATTTTTAAAGAAATATCCAGGATATCCAAAGGATTATGGTACTTGTAGAAGAGAAATCAGTGTTTCCTAGGTATGAGGCAGTCCATTAAAATTATATCCCTAAGCACTTACTACATATTTATTGAACATTTATCATATATTAGAAACTGCTGATCACTGCAAAATAGCTATGAGAAAGACAAAATGCATGTTTGATGTGGCTTGTGGTCCGTTTTATCAAAAGAAAAGGTCATAAAACCAAACTTCACTCTGTAATGTCATGCTAAGCTTAATTAATAAGGTAATTTGAAGTGAGAATTGGTCAGGTTAATGTCTTGTTCTGTCAGTAATTACCCACCCTGACTTTTAACCAACGTGACTATTAATCACTGAATAAAATGATTGATATTCATCCAGTAATATGAGTTCAACCTCTGACCTCCACGTGGGGGCCAAAGATGTGCTAAATATTTTAAATTTCAATCCTGAAGAAGACCATGCATGCACTCAGTATGTTTTTATGTGCTCAGCAGTTCCAGATTTAAATCCCTACACCAATATTCCTTTTCAGAAATTCTCAGCAGTTATTTTCTGATGCCATATTGTTCATATGCACAACAAACTCTCATCAGTAAAATCTCTCCTTATACAGAGTGAAGAAGGAAATTTTAAGAACTTTTCCAAAGTGAGCTAAAGGTTAATTTTTCACATGTATCACCCCCAGCAGTAATACCAGCCTGTTTTTTTTTTTTTTTTTATCAAAAAAAATCTTGTCAACTTTATTTCCTTCATATAAACTGGTGTGCTTCAGCCAAGTGCTTACATTCTTTATCTCCGTGTTGGTGTCTAATATACACCAAACAAATTGAACACATTCAAAGTTGCTTCTTCATTACTAAAGCCCAACCACTTCTTACCACCTCTACTACTATAACTCATGCCCCAAAGACCTTCCCCTCTCTCTTGGGAAGCTGCATCAGCATCCTAACATGTCTATATTCTTCCATCTTTTCCTGCTTACACTCTGTTCTCTAGATAGTAGTCGGTGTAAATTATTTAAAACATGTATAAGATCATTCCACATTTCTATTCAAAACTTTGCAATGGCTCAATGTAGCATAAGAGTAGAGGTCAGATTCTTAAAATATCCTACAAGGCCCAACACAGTCTGGATCCCATTATTTCCCTGCCTTCATCTGCTTTTTTGATAGCCTGAAAAGAAAGACTATCCAATAAATGGTACTGAGCAATCACTTGCATAAAATAAAATAAAATTAGAGATTATCTTACAATTTAAATAGACTTTAAAATGCATTAGTATTTAAATGATAAAAAAAGAAGTCACAGAAGTACTGAAAGAAAATATAGCCATATTGTTTTAAATATTGAAGGAGAACATGTTATTTAAGCATAATATCAAAGGTGATTTTTATAAAAAAACATTGAAAGGCAAAACTGAAAAATAAAAAAATTTAATAGGGTAAATATTTCACATAAGTGTTAAAGGCAAATAAAAAAAGGGAATTGCTTTTCTATACTCATGTCAAATATAATGTCAATATATTTAACATGTACAAATCCTGCAAAGAATAAAAGTCTGTAGAAAATCTGAATAAAGATATAGAAAATAAGCAACAAAGATTTATACGAACATCAAAGATGCTTAATCATACTTATGGTTGAATAAATGCAAATTAATATTAAAAATCAAAAGTTACAAAATACAACTATAGTATTAGCTGACATTGATTTTTTTACAACTCATGTGTCCTAGGTATTCTGTAAATATTTTGAATAGATTATCTGGTTTAGTCTTTACAAAGCAAAGTTAATGTCTGAATTGTTGTCAAGTGTCTTATCAATTCTCAACAGAGTGTTTGACCCAAAATTGTTGCTCGATATACTTTTGGTTTGACTAAATGAGTGAGATACAGACACTGAAGAATGAAAAAATTTATTTCTTCCAGGTCACATAACTGGAAACTTGTGCAATCGAAATTTAAATTTATGATTTAAACTTGAGCCTTTGACACCAGGTGTTTTCTAATTAAACATGGAATACTGCTTTTTAAATGCTTATACCTTTGGCAAAATTATGAGATAATAATATATACTTTACTGTGAGCATATAATTTGGTATAATATTATAGGAGGGATATTTGACAATGTGTGTCTTAAATAAGACTTAACACCCTTTACCTTCTCAAGCTACTTTTACAGTTTTCCTGAGGCATCCAAAGTAATATTTTAAAATGTTTATTAGCAAATTTTCTGTAATAAGGAAGAAAAATGAAAAGGCTCTCTATGTAACCATAGCACATTTAGAAATAAAATCGATCATACCTCATGCATCCATAAAATTATTATTTGTGAATTAAAATAAAATGAAATAAAATTTGCTTATAAGATAATATTAGGCGGCAATTGCAAATATGTTCCATTTATATGTATTTACGTATAAATACATATGTAAGCTTGACTACAAATAAGAAAGAACGCAATTAGCAGTTTGAAAAATTAGAAATTTATCTCTCTCACCTAGAAGCAGAGTAAAATGACGGTAGAAAAGTCTCATAATCACTGGAAATCTTTATGCTTTCTATCTTATTGTCCTCAAAGAAAGTGGGTTTCACCACATGTGCCAAAATAGCTACTTGTGATTAAGCAGCCATACCCACATTACAGGTATTAGGAAGAAAAGGAAAGAGAAGTTCACAGTTTCTCCCTCTAAGTCACTGGTTCTCAAAATCATTGAACCAGCATCTTCAGCATTACCTGGATACTTGTCTAAAATGTAAATTTCCAGGCTTCACCCAACCTTATTGAATCAGAAACTCTGAAGTCTGGGTCTACCACTTTAACACTCCTTCCAGGTGATTCTGATACAGTTAATTTTTCAATGTTCCAAAGATATTAATGAGAAATTCTATACAGCATATGCTGCATTCCAGTTATTCAGAGCTTCGCACAAGACCATGACAAATGGCAACTTGCAATGGAGAAAATAAAATATATTCTGAGTGGCCACAACAAAAGCTAAAATCTTACCATGATATTATTTTTAAAAAAGAGAATGGATAAAGAGGGGCAAGGAAGAATTTGCTACATCTGTCATAGATTTGTTAATAGTAACAAAAAGATAAAGCAATTTACATTAACGTATATAATGGCCATACATAATATATAGTAACCACATTGAATTTATTAATATATCAATATATGCTATTATATTTTTGGAAGAGTGTTTTCATATTGGTAGCTGTACACATTGGCATGTCTCCAGAACAAAATTATGCATTGAGTAGAAGAGAAAACTTTTACATTTTTCCTTTAGACTTCCATACATTTATTTTTAAATATTATATGTTATTTTGATAATTTAAGACAAAGAAAACAAGAAAAAAAATTCCCTCAAAAAACTTAATTGGCAAATTAACAGCATGAGATTGAAGAAAATATGTCTTAGTAGAATGGTAATGAACCTGAAAGCAAATATCTAAATATTGCATGTTTTTTTCATATCTTAGGATGTGACTGTAGAAGCTGAATAGCAACTTGGTGTTCTCTTTGCATGTGCAAATCCAGATATGTACAACAACTCTGGCATAGCTGCTAGAAATCTTGTAAGAAATCACATAATGATTCATTAGTACTATAAGAAGAAAAAATTAAAATCAGTCAATTATGCTGCTTGTTAGTATCTGTCTAACATATTCTGAATTATGTAGATTAGTGATTTTTGAAGTATGGCCTTTGCATTGGCAGCATTGGCATCACCTAGAAACTTACTAGGAATTCATGTTCTTGGGCACTAACCCACACCTATTCAATCAGAAACTCTATGGGTGGAGCCCAACAATTTGCCTTAAAAAAAAGCTCTGATGGAAGCTCAGGTTTGAGAAGCACTGACCTAGATAATTACCTTACCCTCTTGTTTTGTTTTCCTTCTGCAAGCATATCAGTAATTGCTATGGAAATGTATTATAATATAGTCAACATGCAATTATCTCTGATATTCAGGGAGCAGAATGATTGGACAAGAGAATACCATGGATAATCTCCACATTTCTTTTTAGCTGTTAGATTCAGACTCCTCCCACCAATAGATTTTTTTTTCCCAAAGCCCCTAATGAGAACTGTAATTGACTGACTCCTGTATCAGCTCTTTTATTTCCTGGCCCACTCTCTGGTGAAGGTACTAATGAGCAATAAAATAGCCTGAAGGCAAACAGCAGGAGGGAAGAGGAGAGAGCCCTTCCTTCCAAATATCTGAAAATACACTAGAATATCAGAAACATTATTTTAAACCCTCTTTTTCCTATTTTTATTTTTTTTTAAGTTGGAGTCTCACTTGTTCACCCAGACTGGAGCGCAGTGGCCACTCCGGGCCACCCCAGCCTCGACCTCCTGGACTCCGGCGATCCTTCCTCCTCAGCCTTCCGAGTAGCTGGAACTACAGGCACGCGCTACCACGCCCGGCTAATTTTTTATTATTTATTGTGGAGATGAGGTCTCCCCAAGTTGCCCAGGCCGGTCTCGAACCCACGGGCTCAGGCAATTCACTCACCTCAGCCTCCCAAAGCACTGGATTACAGGCTGAGCCACCGAGCCCGGCTTTTTTCCTATCTTAAAACTTCTAAACATACCAATATTAAATTTATTTTTAAACACTTCACGGTCAAACTTTGAGCCATTATGACAGTACTCATATATTCTCAAGATTAGTGTGTCCCCTCAACTACTTTACTGGTTGATAGTGTCTCTTTAGTCCTGTTTCACTAGTTGTTTCAATCTATTTCTGTTATCAGCAAAGGTTTTCTTTCCTTCCCTATATGTCTCTGTAAACTTTCATCTCCCTGTTCAATTGGCTTTGAATGCGAGTCTGTAAACTTACTTACAAACAGATGGAAAAAAAAAAAAAAAGAAGGAAAAGGAAAATGACGTTAAATACCAAGACACTAGTACTGATTTAATTCTAAAGAAGTTTCAGGGTTTGGAACATCAAATAAACCTCAGTTTGAAGAGTATTATTTGGTTTCTCTTCTGTAAAACGGTAGCAAGAAACAAAATCTTTTTAAATTTATGTTTTGTGATTTTGATTGAAAAGAAAAATGAAAACCCCTTTATCAGCAGATTCATACTCCCAGTTCTTTTTCTATGTTCCTTTGTATTTGATTCAATGTATTACCCTTCCCCCCAAAACAATATTTATCATTCTTTCATAAATCCTAAAAGCAGTTTTACAAGCTTTCTCAGACATATTTTAGTTGTAAATTATCCATCACTTAGGACAATAGAAATCACTGGTAAAATAATTGGCATGTTGACCCAATGATATTGATGAGATTGTTATTGTTATTAATATTGATGCCAAGGTCATATTCACCATTGAAATGAACACTGCTGTATTAATCTTACTTATGTTTCCGGGAGATTGAGGCCATATTGAATGTGACTTACCTCATTGATCTGTTAGATATCTTCATAGAAATCAACATGAAGCAAAACAAAAAAAAATTGAATATCATACTAATTTGATTATTATATTAATGTTTTTAAAGTATTACAAGATAGAAATATATAATATCTGACAATTAATTTTGTGAACTCATCCTAGAAAAAGTGCTACATACCTCATTGATGAATATTACTAAGGTCAACTTTGAAGTATTCTCTTAGGAAGTTATGCACTGATGCCAGCACCTAGTCCGCCTGTCAAAGCAATTTTGGAACTCTTTTTCTGGAATGGCTATCAGAGCTGTCATCACATCAACCTTGATGTCCTGAATGTTATTAAAAAGTTTTCCTTTCGGTATTTCTTTTATCTTTGGGTAAAGAAAAAGTAATTGGGGGACAGATCAGGTGAGTAGGGAGGGTGTTCCAATATAGTTGTTTACTGTCTAAAAACTCCTTCACAGAAAGTGCTATATGAGCTGTTGCATTTTCACGATGCAAGAGTTCCTTACAGACCATTTTTGCACACACCTTTCTCATGCCAGGATTTTCAGTTAAGATTTTCCTGTTTCTCTATGTTTATTTGGTCTGCTGTGCTATGCTTCTTACAGTTAGTCAATAATTTTTATGCACAATTCAATGAATTTTTTCAATGTTTTTGTCAGTTCTGCTTGTTACTGGCCATCCTGACCTGTCTTCATCCATGTTGCTTTCTCTCCCATCAGAAACATGTTTAAGCCATTTATACACTGACATTTTTTCATGGCATTACCCCCATAAACTTGTATTAAGATGCGCCTGATTTCACTACTACTGTTGCCAAGCCTAATAAGAAATTTAATGTTAGTTCATTGCTCTAATTCAAGCTCTGACATTCTTGTGATGGCACTCCAAAGCATGCAACAAGAATAATGAACACCACTCAGCAAGATATCATCACACATAGACTTGAACGCAGCTGTGAAATACTGATATATCAAGGTTTATACAATGCTGCCAATGTAAGCGCATGGTGGCAAGTTTGCAAACTTAATTGTCAGACCTCATAAAATGGGATTCAGATCCCATAAACAATGTTTCAGTGTAAGTTAACAGCTTTTGCTAAAAAGTACAGCAACCCTTTCTCTTTAAATTGTTTCCCTGAGAAGTCCTTATATAAGTACTCTCGTTATTATTTAAGAGATATGTTTGTAATTTTTAAAAATGTAATGTTTTCAAATTATTTTCAATAGTTCTCATTTTTTCCCAAGCTTTACATGTTGATATTGAATTTGAATGCTGATAGCGTCAAGAATGTTTGGAACCAATTCAGTGAATAAAGTAAGTAATCAATCCTCCATAAAAAGAAAACATGATAACAAAAAAAAAAAAAAAAAGACTTTGTTCCCTGGTGGCTGCATAAATTCCACATTTTGATCTTCTGCAGTAACAAAGAAGTTAGCTTGTATAAGCTATGTTTTTATTTTGTTTTGTCCAAGAATTGTCTGATTTACTCACATACTGCTAGATTATTGATAAAAGTGTATAGCAGGTGCTACTTAATGGACTCATATTGTATCAAATGTATTCAATTTTTTAATACAATCAATAATTAACTAAGTCATCATTATGCCACCATAATTGATGAGGAGCTGTAGAATCAACAACATGGCCTGTCAACATTGCCAAGGGTGCTCTTTGTCTCAACTTCCTGGAAATAAATGTCACTTAGGCCATTGTTAACCGTGGGAAGGTAATAAAGAAAATATTTTTGAAAATTGAATTTTGCCCCATATACGTTCTTAAAATCTTTAATTTTATTTTGTAATCTGCTGTGCATGAATGAGCAGCACTATTGTCTAAAACAGTTCAACACAGCATATTCAATACCCTTTTTAACCTCTGAATTCTAAATAAAGATATATTTGTTTGCACCTGTCATTGGACAGAATAAACAAAGCAATAATGCATTTTTAATAAGCCAATATTAGTTTTGCTGTTAAATATGTGCAACCCTAACTCTTTAAAGCCAGCAGCTGTTCTCACATAGAGGAACGGCTGCCAAACTTTATAAAAATAATTCCTACCATTTCTAATTCAGGCTTATCCACATGCTTAGAGAGTTGCAAACATCTGGGACTTTAAACATTTCAGCCTAGATTTAAATCCAGATCTTGACTATTATTTCTTTAATACTGTAGATCCTAAAAAGAAAACCCATTTTAAATACTGGTATTAAAATGGCTACTGCATTAGAGAATAGTTACTGTTGTTGAATACAAACTACCACAAGCTCAGTGGCCTAAAAACATTTTTATTATTATGTTTACAGAATTTGTGGATCAGGAATTCAGAAAGAACTTAGCAAGAATGACTGTGTTATGCTCCATAGTGTCTGTATACTCAGAAAGAAAATGTGAGGGCTAGCCGTGAATCAAGAGCTGAGTCTAGAATAAATCTTGTGGTCTTTTTATTTATGCAGCTGGCTCCTAGGCTGCCATGACAGAAAACAAGTACAACTACCTGAAGCTCCTACAAAGGCCCTTCTGTGTGGCTTGACTTTCTCCAAACACATCAGCCTCAGGCTTGTTGAACTTCATATGTGGTGGTTCAAAGTTTCAAGTGCAAGTATTTCTGTGAATAAGGCAGAAGCTGCATCCACTTATATGACCCGAACTATAAAATCATTCACTGATAAATAAACTAATGTTTAAAACATAGAATTCCACCGGACACATAAGGGATATCCACCCCAAGACTTGATGGAAGGAATGTAAGAAAAAAATAAGGACCTTATTTTAAAACTGTCACACTATTAAAATAAATATACTGACATTAAGTTATTTCAATGATGCCTGAAGCTCTATATTTATTAGGTGCAAGAGACACAACATAAAAAAAAAAGTGCCAAACCACAAGGATATATCCTTCAGCGTTATGTCCTATGCTTGCTTATACATATATAATATCACTAATCATTACAAACTAACATGATATATTCAGTTTTAATGCCCTAAAGTGCAATTTTAATATAAAATTATATTAAGACTATGTTTGTATCCTCTTATAAATATATGCTACTTTGAAAAACTGCCTTATCAATGTATAATTGACATATAATACCTATACATAATTTAGATTGTAAAAGTTGATAATATGTACAAACTTCTGAAACAATCACTAAGTTAGGTTAAAGACTATATTCCCCACCCTCAAAAGTTTTCAAGTGCTCTTTGCTTCCCCTTCACCCTCTGCAGTCTCAGGCCAAGTTAATATGCTTACTATCACTATAGATTAATTTGCATTTTCTGTAAAATGTTGTGTGTATGTATAGTATGTATGTTACATGTGTAAAATGCACTCCTTTGTCTGACTTCTCTTCCCAAGCACTATTATTTTGAGATTCATCTATGTTATTGTATGTAACAATACTTCAATTTTTAAAAATTGCTCAGTAACAATTGGTAGTATTGATATTATACAATTTGTGTATTCATTCACTTATTAATGGCCATTTGTACGATTTCCTTTTTTTGACTATTTCAAATAAAGCTGCCAGAACACTTTTATGTCCAAAACTTTGTGAAGATACATTCTTTCATTCCTCTAGAGTAAACACAAAGAAGTAGAATGACTGAGTGACTTGCTATATATCTGTTGAAATTTTTCAGAAACTGATTGTTTCTTGAGTGGTTATACCATTTTACATTGCCACCAGCAGTGGATGCATGAGAATATATATATGATATTAATCATCATCATAATTTGGGAGTCAGGGACAATCCCATGTGCATGTTCATAAGTATGCATTTATCACTTTAGATGTGATTGCTCTTTGATCAGAGTTTTTAAAAAAAATGCATTTTAAAAGTTTCACATATATGATTTTTCCTTAATTATGTGATTATCATTAATATTTTGTCATTATTATGCTCCCCATATATTGCTTCATTTCAATATGCTTATTAAGGTGTTTAGATTACTCTTTTACTGAGAAATTGTGTTTTGCCTTAGTACATTTTTCAATTTTAGTTTTCATGAGACAATGAAACATACTCATGCGCGCTTACTTCTTGTCATTTCTGATAGCTTTACTGCCTTATATGGTGTATTTAAAAGCTTCTGATTATAAAACAAGTAACGAGCCATCTTTCAAAAAATAATATATACCAGAAACAATGAGGTATTTTAAAAATAAACGTGTTTTCTGACAAGATTTGTCTTTTGTCATATGCATAGATGCGGTTATACTCGTAGACAATTCTGACTGACTTTTTTTTTTGTCAAATCAATCAATATATGTTCTACAATTGGAGAAAATATTCTTGTAAAACTTGAGAAAACAATATTAGACAGCCAAATTATATTTTCTCTCTCAGATCATTTTTTTCATGTTTTGATTAGAGATGTATGATAAAAAAAGTTAAAAATAAGATAACTTTAAGGATGTAATTACAAATAAAAATTATATTAATCAATAATGATTAATTTTAAAAAGGCACTTATATTTGAAGTGTATAAGTATTGTGAATAACAAAATGCATATTAATCAATAAACTCAAATATATTAAAATATTACTGGAGTACATTCAAAATTTAAAGTTAAGCAATGTTATGAAAATACCTTTAGAGAAAATGTCACTGAAGTATAGAATGGATTTTAAGAGGAATAATAACATAATGTCTAGCTTAGTCCTACACACTAGACCCATATACAGTTTTTCAAATATTTAAATTAATTGTTAACATTAAGAACTAGTATATTTCACAACATTAAAACTATCTGTGATGCTGAGAAGTGGCCCCTAATGCAGTCTGCTTTTAAGTTTTTTTTTTTTTTTTCCTTAAGGGCTGAATTCAAGATACTTCACTATGGAAACTTCTATTTTTAGTCCTAGGAGTCCCACACTGTGAATGGAGGCAACTGGAGAAGCCACAAAATGCCATGGCGTATTTTAAGTCTTTGGAGGAAGCAGCAATGCTTGACATCTGTCAGACACCATACAAAAACTAGCTCTAGAGAATTCGCAGTTTCAGTAATATATTCAGCTACAGCGCTTTTGTTCACATCACATCAACGCAAAACTGATTTTGACAGTTGCTGTGGTAAAATGAAACAGTGCAAAAATAATTGTGGACTAAAGTAGGATGGTGGTTGCCCAGTGTGGTTCTAGGGTTTGGGAAGTTGTGCTTCACCCAATAAAGGAACATACCCCATTAGTAAGTAGTTCTGGTTAAAACTATTTTTAATTTCAATTCATGAATTCAAATACATACAAAGATTTAGGAAATAACTATGTATGAAACTGTCTGAACTTCACCACTTAATAAATAGAACTGTTAAGAAGCTTATTTCTGTCCACTGGTATTGTGAAAAATTCTTTAGAAATTAAGAACTGAGAAATGGAAAGGGAAGAAATGGCAGTGGAGCCAGTTGGTCTATGTGAGTCCCTCTGTGAGTGAGTGTGTGAAAATGTTTGCATATGTGTCTGTTAATGAGTGAGTGTGTGAGTGGCTAACTGAGTGAGGACTTGGGAGCAAGTGGTCAGGGGTCTTCTGATGATGTGGCTGCTGCTGAACCTGCTCTGCTTGGACCCTAGCACTTCCCAGGGCTCAGAAACTGAGCACCATTTTTTAAAAACCAGCAAAGCCCTTCTAGGGAAGAAGCTGCCGGGAGAACTACCAGCTCCAGGCTCTGTCTCACCACCACAGCACCTGTCCGGACACTGGCAGCAAACACTGGGGAGGGAGTACAGCAAGGGAGTCCATAAGCAGAGCCCCACTGAGGAAGATGAAAGCGGCACCTTGCCACCATCTTGAAAGCTGGGCAGGAAAGTATTCCAGCTTTCGTGCCATGGAGTGACAGATACAATCTCTGTGACTGATGGATTAACTACCAGGGTTGCTCATGACTCAGAGGGAGTATCCTGAAAGCACAAACTCTGGAGGGACAGAATGAGTGCTGAGTCTCAGGCGCCCCACCCCCTACCCAGATTCAGCCACAGGACAAAGGGTGTGACCAGAAAAGGACAAGGAAGATCTCTGATGAGATCAGCGGTGATTCTGGGGCTGACCCAACCCTCTCTCCTCTGTAATCCTCTGAACCTGAACATCAGAACCACATGGCTAGGGCATGACTGAGAGGGATGAAACCAGGCAGAGCCTGGACATCAAGTGCAATAGGAGGACTCTACTACAGGATAAGCCTGACTGTAGTGTCCCCCCACCAGTACCTGAGGAAGAGACAATTCAGCACCTCCCCACTGGAGGGAATTCCCCTGACCATATGAGAGTGGGAGGGGAAGACTGAAGTCCACACAACCCCACTGCCTCCTCTTCCTTCCCTGGGCCAGACACTGAGGAGACTGTGAATGAGGCCACAGCTCTGCAGGAGACAACAGATTAGCTTACTTGTGAACAGCTAAGAGAAACAATTAGAGAACCTGCCACAAGAGGGCAGCTTGTTCTTTGGGTTTTTAAAAATTTGACTTTGTTTACTTTTTCCTTTGTGCATGAATGTTGAATCTGCATTCCCCTCCCACTTTTTTTAACTTTCCTTTTTTTCTTTCTTCTTTCT
>CAUYQG010231078.1:0-27408 GCA_963574415.1 Tarsius wallacei
CCTGTAGTTCCAGCTACTTGGAAGGCTGAGGCAGAAGGATCGCCGGAGCCCAGCAGGTCGAGGCTGCGGTGGCCGGAAGCAGCCACTGCACTCCAGTCTGGGCGACGGAGTGAGACGCCAACTCAATAAATAAATAAATAAATAAATAAATACATTGGAACTATAAAGCAGAATGATATAAAGTAGAACCATTGCTTCAAATAATAAAAATAATTTTATTAATACATCGCTAGAATATATATCTTATTTATCAATTCTATTGTGATATTATTTCATTTAAACCTAAGAAAAATTCAACCTACTTTTTCTAGAACACAGCAGCTACAAGTATAACAACAATCTTTGAAAATCTATTAGTATGTTTTCTCATTCAATAAAAGACTCTACATTAACTAGGGAAAATCAGCGAATAAATGCAGTAAGTGATATTTAAAGACATACATACATGCAAACCTCCATATATACACACATAGACAGTATATAATATATAACATGTAATGTATAATGTATTATAAATGTGTGATATAGTATGTAGAATAAATAACATACTAACACATATGTGATTAAGATATGATATAATATATAGTAATAAGTAACTACACACAATGCATGTACAATAATAATAATATATAACATAATATAATATATTTGTGTAAATTATGTAACACATAGGATACAATATATATTGTGATGTGTACTTAATTTATAGTGCAATATAAAAGTATGACATGGCATGTATACTACATATTTATATGTAGCATGTATAGTATCTATGTGATACCTAGAATGTGATATGTAATATAGTACATTTTATAGAATGTATTTCTACTTTTGTGTTTATATAGTTTTTTCATACCCAGATCAGAGATATATATATATATATGTATATATTTTTTTCTATATGAGCAGCTCTTGAAAAGGATTATGGTCTCTCTCATTCTCTCTTTCTTACTTTGACATTATATGCAAGAGTTATAATCATATTTCACTTCAAAATTTTCAGACTGCCTCTGCATTTCAAGAAAATAGTCTTAATTTTAAATTGTTGGAGCTCTAAAATAGCCATACACACGTTTAACCTTTCAAATGTTTCACAGTGTTACTGAAGAGATTAAAAAATAACAAGATATTTGAGCAACAATGACCTGGTGAGTTATTCATATAGGTAATCTCACTGAAATTTCACATCAATCTTGTGAGAGTCATGTCATTATACCCTTTTACAAATAGGTTATTATTACTTGGATAATTACTTTTTCCAAGGCCTTGTAGGATTTGAACCCAAATGTACTTAACTCAAATGTGATTCTTTTTGTACTGCACTGCATTGCTATCTTAGCATGACTTATGCAATGCATTTCTTTATATATGAAGAATAACTGGTAGCCTACCTTTCCCAGAATAGGCATAAAATAATTATCCAGATTGGATAAGGTAAATCATATCTACAACACTGTTAAGTAAAATTTTGAAACAGTATAGAATTTGAGGTAGGCTTGTTTATTGCCTCAGCACAGGAATTAAACTGAGTTCTATGATATTTGTCTAGGAAGAGTTTGCCTAATTTGTGGGTTTATTTGTCGTTTGAAAGAACCAATAGTATGCTATAGATACTCCCATTACCATGAATCATTATCATCGCATGTTATTATGAAGAACAATCTCATGGATTCATATTAAAGTTAGACTTTCTAACCTTGTGTTTTCATCATTACATAAGATTGATATTGAAGGAGGTTTTGAGAACTATCCAACCTTGTAATAGAAGGTTATTTTAGGAAGGTATGCTGTATTAATCCCAGCATGGGTTATTGATGCTAACATCAGGGAATGGGGAAATTTAGGTAGGCATGACCTTAAGATAAAATGACCCTTCTGCTGTAAAGGGAATACCCTAGAGGAGCTCTTGCTTTAGGGATAATTGCTTTGTGAGATGAATGATCTTGGTTTGCCCGTACCTTATATTCTGCTTCCATGCACTATTTTATCCTTTATCTTAAAAAATCAGAATAGTAGTAAATATCACAGCTTAGGTCTTGGAAATTATATGAACATTTTCAATTAACTGATTAGAAATGATGGACATTCATTGCTTCATCCTATTTATATTGATAAAAATATAAAGCTTTTAGAACCATTGTTTCATTTCATTGTTTTCTTTTTCAAGTCTTGGTGCTTTTCTGTCATTACATTGTAGCAATTTAATATAGGTAATAAACTGAGTCATCCTATCACTAACAGCTTTTGCAACCAATAATCTATTTACTCAAACAGATTAAGTAATTAATTATTGAAATGTTTATTGAATACTTGCATGTATTTCTTTTAGAAACTAACGATATAGACTCTCTCAGTTTATAGTTGATTTATAAAATTATTTTCTCAGGGGTATGTTTCTTTTTCTTGTTCTTTGGCTTCTAATGAGATTTTGAGCTCAGAATTTCCCATCAGCTTCTATTTGCTCTCATGATTTCTCATGGACAAAAATTGAGAGTGTAGTGAATGGAGGCAGACAGTAGCAAGGCATGTAGAATCACTATCACACATATTGGCATTTTTACAACAGAGCTTAATTCTAAGACATTTTCTTAGAAACGTAATTTTCCAGGTGTATTTTAGATCCCTTTAAGTAAATTTGAATGCAAAGAAATTGTAGTATCTCCTCAAAGAAATCTTTAAAAATTACTTTTGAAGAAGCCACAGTACTAGAAGGAGAGGGTAGATTTTTTTTTTAAGATACACAGTAGAGGGTAGATCATCACAGAACAGTTACAATTCAATGAAACAAATGTATATTGAAATGTTGAACATCTAAGGAAATGAACAAACATGCCAAATATGCAACCCTCCCTTCTAAAACAGTGAATAAAAACTTCTTCACTGAACACCTTAGCCTAGGATAACTGATTCTCTTCTCTTAATACCCTTGTAAGATTTTATTTTTTGTGTACATTTTTTGGTAATAAACTGTATAGCCTAAGGATATAATATTAAATTGTATTTCATGTGATTATTTAAAGATTTATTTTAAAAATCTTATCCTTAGCTCGATCAGGATCTTCTCAATGACAAAAGCCATGTAGTATGGGAGGCATAAAACTTGGTACTTACAGCCTCTTGCCCATAGTAAGTGGCAAGTCATATAAAATTAGAGTGACATGGTCAACTGAAAAATATTTTTAAAGTATTTAAAAGAAATATAGAAAAATAAGACATAGTAGCATGGTATAAACAAGACTAAATATATCACAAATAAAAATACACAAAATTGACCAGATGAAATACATTATCAGACTTACTTTAAAAATCCATATATATGCTATTAATGAAAATGAGCACTAAAACAAAACAAAAATCAAATGTTAAAGTAAATGATATAATACTGAGAAAACAGACTTCGGAACACAAACAATGAAGAACTCCCAGAAAAAAAAATAAATAAATAAAAGACTATATCAGGCATATACTAACCAAAAAAACTGACATATTTGCATTAATGTCAAATAAGACAGAATTTAAGACAAAATGTGTTATTAGAGATAGAGTAACTACATAATGAGAAAAATTATAGCTCACCAGAACGCAAAAAATTTTAAGTATGTATACACCTAAAATATTTTCTCAAAGATATGATACAAGGCATGAGAAATTGATAAATTCACCATTATCCTAACCAAATTTAACACAACTCTTTTTGATATGCCAATTGTCCTCCCAAAATCAATAACATTAAATATTTGGGAAAATGCTAACAAGTTTGACCTATTAGACAAATACAGAATTATCTGCTTAAAATAAGAGAAAGCTCATTCTTTAGTAGAACCTATGGAAAATATTCTAGACTGATGATTTGCCATATGAAGAGCAAGGCTCAATAAATTTATTTTAAATTTTTTTTATTTTAAAGATGTGGGGTACAATTCAGGGTTGGTATACAAATGTTGATTATGTAGGCACCCTTGTTGATGAGGTATACGCCTCCCTTCCAAAGCCTAAGTAAATTTTAAAGAATAAGCATACAGCCGGGCTCGGTGGCTCAGCCTGTAATCCCGCGCCTTGGGAGGGTGAGGTGAGTGAATTGCCTGAGCCCGTGGGTTCGAGACCTGCCTGGGCAACTTGGTGAGACCTCATCTCTACAATAAATCAAAAAATTATCCGGTCGTGGTAGCGCGCGCCTGTAGTTCCAGCTACTGGGAAGGCTGAGGTGGAAGGATCGCCAGAGCCCAGCAGGTTGAGGCTGCAGTGGCCAGGAACGGCCACTGCACTCCAGTCTGGCGACAGAGTGAGACTCCAACACACACACACACACACACACACACACACACACACACACACACACACACAAAAGAATAGGCATAATATTCTCCATGCATTTTGATCTCAATACAATCTAGAAGTTGATAACAAAATAGCATAAATCTCCTCACATCAGAAATTAGAAACACAATGAAAAATAAGTATAAAATCATAATGAAATTTTTTAAAACAGAGATAAAAGACAATGAAAATCTATACATAAACTACAGAAGGTAGCAAAAGCTAGTACGCTGAGAGTAATATAAAGCTTTAAATATTCACATTACAAAAGAATATAGGCTCAAAATTAATGAGTAAAGAGTCCAATTTAAAAAAGTAAAAAAAGAACAATCTAATATCCTAAAAAAAACCCCAAGAATTCAGCTGATTTTAAAACCATAATTAAATGAAATAGTAAAAGAAACAGTAAAGAATTTTTTTTACACTTGAAGTTATTTCTTAAAAAAAAATTAACAGACCTCTATCAACATTGACCAAGAATTTAGAGGAGACAAAAAGAAACAAAATTATGGGCAAGCCCCTTGGGTCTCTGCCCACTGTGGTTGCTTTTTTGTGCTCTCAATAAATCCTGCTTTCTAAAAAAAAAAGAAACTAAATTATGATTGAAAATGAGACTTAATTATAGATTAAGTAGCAATTAAAATAATAAGAAAATTCTTCGCAAAGCGATATATCAACAATTATAAAAATGCAGACAAATTTTAAAAATTATTACAAATTCTTTGTTTAATTAAAGAAATTGAAAAACAAGATAATTTTATAGGAAAAAATATCAAACATTCAAGCTCATGTCAATCATAAGCAAAATCTTTTCAGAATATAAGAGCAATATACCTCACCTTATTTTACAAAATTAGGATAATCTTGATGCCAAAACCAAAGAGAGTACAATTAAGAAAAATTTATCAGGCTTTTTTTACTCATGCAAAATTCTAAAAAAATGACAGATTAATTCTAACAGTTTATGAAAATATACACATACTGTATCCACATTGGATTTATTTCAGATGTGTAATAGTGGTTTAATTCTAGATAGTTTTGATGAGATAGAAATGAAAAAAATTATATGATCATTAAATAGATGCAACAAATTTACTCAATAAAATCACACACTTTTAATATAAACTTTTAGTAAATTATAAATAAAAGGGAATTCCCAAAAACCTAATAAAATAGATATATTAAAAAGCTACACAATAGTTAATTTTAGAAACATTCCTCTTAAACAAGAAACAAGACAATTTAGAAACATTCCTCTTAAACAAGAAACAAGACAAGATTATTATTATTTCAGTTCAATATTATACTACAGTTTGCAGTTGGCACAATAATGCAGTCAAGCAGTAGTAGTGACAAAAGTATTAGAGTGGAAAAATAAAACTGTCATTATTTAGAAGTGACTTGATCATTTATAGAGAAAATTCAAAAGAATGTGCAGACAACTTAGTGGAAATACCAGGTGAGTTTGGCAATTGGTTAGATATAAGATTAATATACAGAAATTAATCACATTGCAATATATCAAAAACAAGCAACTCAAAAATGTTTTTTCAAAATGACTACTTATATTAATATTATAAAATATTAAATAACTAAGATTAACAAAAGATATGCGAAATTTTGACAGAAAATAATTATAATATTATATCAAGTGACATTAAATGAGACTTAAATAAATGGATACATATACTATATTCATGGACAGGAAAACAAAACAATATAAAAATAACAGTTTTTCTTAGTCCATTGACTAAGGTGTTAGCGTTCCATATAAAAGAAGAAGCTCTAGTGTTCCACAGTACAGTAGGGTGACTATGGTTATCAATAATTTATTGTATATTTCAAAATAACCTGGAGAGAAGATTTGTCATATTCTCAACACAAAGAAATGATGCATGTTTGAAGTGATGGATATCCCAATGACTCTGATTTGATCATTACACTTTACAAGCATGTATTAAAAATCACATGTACCCCATAAATATGTAAAATTATTCTGTATCAATAATAAATTCCCCACAAGACATTTGTGTCATAAATGGTTGATCTAAATCTAATTATAAAGAAACAATTACTTAACTTCAGAATTAAGGCATTATAAAAGACAACAGACTAGTTTATTAAAAATGTTAGTGTTATAAGAAGCAAGCAAGCTTAAAAAAATGAACAAAGAAAGCAGAAAACTGTTTGAAATTAAAAATGATATGAAAACCAAAATAAGGTTGCAGATGTTAAACAGATTTTTGTAAAATCTAAGGAAGATAATTTTGGAATAAGTAGAGACATTAGAATATTGGCACTATGTTATATGAAATTAGAAAAAATATTATCATCACCATCATCATTATCATATTAGAGATGGGATCTCATTTTGTCATCCAAGGTTGAGTGCAGTGGCATGACCATAGCATATTGAATTCTCTAATTCCTGGGCTCAGGTGATCCTCTTGCTTCAGACTCCTGAATAGAACAGCTTAGACTACGGGCACATGCCACCATGCCTGGTTCAATGTCATCATTCCTAATAAGCAGATGGTTTCACATTTAAGTCCTTGATCCATTTTGAGTTGATCTTTTTGTGTGTGGTGACAGGAGGGGGACAGTTTCATTTGTCTGCACACAGTTAGCCAGTTTTCCCAGCACCGTTTGCTAAATATGGTTTCCTTTCCCCAATGTTTGTTTTCATCAGCTTTGTTGAATATGAGTTGGTTGAAAGCCTGTGGTTTTATTTCTGGACTCTCTGTCTTGTTTCATTGGTCTATGTGTCTGTTCCAGTAACGGTACCATGCTGTCTTGATTACTGTAGCCTTGTAGCAACATTTGAAGTTCAGAAGTGTGATCCCTCGTTAATTATTTGGGCTAAACTATTAGAAAATTAGAAGAAAACTTAGGGAACACCCTCCTGGACATAGGAGTAGGCAATGAATTCACCAACAAGTCCTCAAAAGCAAATGCAGCAAAGGCTAAGACTGATAGGTGGGATCTTATCAAACTAAAAATTTTTTTACATAGCAAAACAAACCATCAAGAGTGTAAAGAGACAACCCATGGAATAGGAAATAAAAAATATTTGCAGGTTATGCATCTATTAAAGGCCTAACATCCAGGATCTATAAGGGATTGAATTGATAAGGAAAAAAAAACAAGCCATTAAAAAGTGGGCAAAGGACATAAAAAGACACTTTTCAAAGGAAAACACTCAAGCAACCAACAATCATATGAAAAATAGTCAGCTTCACTAATCATCCGAGAAATGAAAATCAAACTATAATGAGATATCACCTAACACTAGTATGGATGGTTATCAATAAAAAGCACAACCCCCCCCCAAAAAAACCAAACAGATGTGGAAAGCAGTGTGATATTTTCTCAAAGATCTAAAAATTGAACTACCATATAGTCCAGCAATCCCACTTCTGTAAATATACCCAGAGGAACATATATTGCTTAATCAAGACATCTAAACATTTATTTTCATTGCAACACTGTTTACACTAGCAAAACAAGGAACCAACCCAGATTCCCAATGAAAGTGGATTGGATAAAGAAAATGTGGTACCTATACACGATGGACTCTTATGCAGCCATGAAAAGAACAAAATTTTGTCTTTGTAGCAACATGGATGCAGCTGGAGACCATCATTCTAAGTGAACTATGACAGAAAAAAAAAAAAATACAATATGTTCTCACTCATAAATGGCCCCTGATCACTGGTCACATGCACAAAGGTGGGAACAAAAGATGCTGTACATTAATATAGAAAGGAAGGAAGGAGGATGGATAAGAGGAACACAATCACACACTGAGTATCAGGTCCACTCTCAAGGGGAGAAAGAGCTTGTTAGAAACCCAAATTTCACCTGTACTCAATTTACTTATGTAGTAAATGTTCACATCTACCCCACAACTCTAAAATAAAACAAAATAAAAAAGCAAAAAGCTAAAAATAAGAGTTAAAAGGTAAGGTAATTACGGGTAAAGTATCATGAGTCAACAATTTTCTTTCAAGTGGTTTAACAAAATGATATGCATATAAACATACATATTAGCACAGCATGTGGCAAAATGTTTACAATTGTTGAATCTTGATATTTACATAATGTGAACATTGGTAAAAAAATGGATGTTCATTGTACTATTCTTTTAACTTTTCTGTAGTTTTGAAAATACTAAATATTAAAAAATTGTGGGCCAATAACTTGTTAATCCAAAGAAAGTATAAAGAAAGTGAAAAATCAAGTTAAAAGCTGGAATGTATTGGTAGTCACACAAATTACAAATAAAAAACATTAAGACTGTGTAAAAATCTTCTACAAATGACTAAGAAAACAACAACAACCAAAAAACAAAACAAAAATGAGGGGAAAAATGAACAGGCATTGGACAGAGTATAAAACACTTCTTGCTAGTAAAATTCTGAATATGTGTTCGGATCAGTGAAATGCAAATCAAAATCAAAGTGATGTGCAATATTTCCTACTTGGATTGGTAAAAATTAAAATAAAAATATTTGAAAATACCACATATTGGAGTAGATACAGGTCCACAGCAAAACTTAAGATTGCAGGTGAGAATTGCTCCAACTACTTTGGAAAACATTTGATATTATCTCATAAATTTGAATGTATATATTACTTTTGAGTCAATAATTTTATTTCCAATGGAAACTCAAATATTTATATTCAGAGACATATGTAAGAATTGCCACAGTAATACTGTATGTAAAAGCAAAAACCTGTAAGCAACACGGTGTCCACCGAGAAAATAATGTATGAATGAACTGTTTATGTTGCCACAAAGGAATATTGTAACACAGTTAAAATAAACCAATTACAGCAAGTCAGGAAATGATTTGTGTGTCACGGAATTTATAAGTTAAAAATTTGCCAAGGATAACATGCAACTTGATATACTTGTATTTATATATCTATAGATCTTTGTATATTCTTTTTATGAATACATACAGATAACTTAAAACTACATAAAATTTAACCTAAGAAATACTGAACACAGGATTTAGGTAGTTGTTCCATTAGGCAGGAGAATGTTTCATAGAGGATTATCTATGATGATTTAAGTTATTATTAAGATTCTCTTTTGATGAGTGTTGATTTTACATAGATAAATAAACAAAAATACAAACATATGTGTAACTAGCAAAGTGAATAATAAAAAAGCTCATACCTAGTCCAACAATGAATGTGTGCTATGAACCAAGGATAAAGGTTAAACTTCAATCCATGTCTTTGAGATCAGGGGGCATAATAAGCATGTGTTGTATGAAGGCTACATGAATTGCTATTGGCAATAAGCAGTAGAAATACAGAGAAAATTTGGTGACGATTCTTTAAAAACATTGGAAATGAATTGAGTAGCTTCATGTTTTTTTGTATATCTCCTTAACTTCTTGACTGATACTTTCCTTCTTATTAATTCCATGAGGTTCACTGAATATCACTTTGCCTTTGAAATTCTGCAAAAATTTACTGACTGTGAGGGTGAATCTATTCCTGAGAATATAGACCTCTAATAAACCAGGATGTTTTGAGCTATTTGTAAGAGCAATTGGTCATAGTTTGAAAATGCTGAAGTAGGAAATAACAAACCAAGCTAAGAAGGTATCATTACCTTTTTTCCTTCGAGTGCAACTAGACAAAGAGAGAGTCAGATTCATCTTACCTTCCATTTTTCTGGCTGATGAGGCAAACTTAAAGTGTGCGTATCTAAAAATAAGGCTTTGTCTTTTAAGAAGGTTTAGATAGTTCTCGAGCAAATAACATACAAAAGTGGATGCATATGTACAGAATACTCAACACTCCTAAAACTATTTGTGAAATAAGAATCCATGTAAGAAGCAATAAGAAAGATGATTTTATTCTAGAGAATTTTCACATTTTAAAAATCAGAGAGATTAATAAAATAATAGACTCATGATTTTACTTATATCATTTATTTACTTTGCTTATTTTACCATGTTTCTGGAGGTGAACTGGGAGCTGGCTAGGTGGATGGCTCTGTTGACCTTGACTGTGTTTATTAATATGTCTAGAGTCAGAGGACAGTTCACTGGGGGAACTGCTCTGTTCCACATGTCTCTCATCCTCCAACAGGCTAGCCAGAACATCTTCCCAAGGTAATAACTTAAACCCAAGAAGCAAGCAGAAATATGAAAGACTCAGAATTGACATGTCTACAGCTAACAAGTCACCTGGCCAAATCCAGTATTAAAGGAGGAAAGCATTGCAGTGTGTTGATACAGGAAAAGGAAATAACTGGGGCCAGTTTTGCAATCTACTAAGAGCACTTATGTCTGTTACTGTTTTCCAATCACTTGTCTTTGAATAATAACGCCAATTTTTTTCACCCCACATTCCATCCCATATCATATATGGTAGCATAGATGAGAGCCTCTCTCACCTCATTGCTTTGTAATTCTCTCACTTCCAAGGCCTAAGGGAAGAATTTCAAATTTCAAACATATTGGTAAATATTCTCTCTATTTCTAATTTGACAACCATTACTTAATTTTTGTATTGTGTGTCATTTCAGATGAATATACCTCCTTCATGAATAAAATGATATGCCTTGAGCTAAAGGACAAACTTTAAATCTATTTTTTCTAATAGACCATAACCATAGTAAGTGCTCAGTAAATAATCAGCTGTTGTATTTGTCACTTCTGAGGCAAACAGAGAGTATTTTATATTAAGGATTAAAGGAAGTCCAGGCTAAAGAGTTCTCAAATGTGAACGTGAATTTTCTACAGGCAATATAGAAATATATTAGTTTAAAAATAAAAAGAATAAAGCACCCAATTAAATTTTAATTTCTTATTTCTTGATGGAACACCTTTTTAATCGACCTAGAAGAAGCTTATTATGAAGCATATAAAAGTTCAAGCAACTGCTATTATTATAAACCAGTGTGTTCCAGCCCTGGCTTTATATTAGAATCACAAAGGGAGCTTTGTAAACAATAACAGTGCCTGGGGCTCACCCAAGATCAATTAAATCAGTATCTCTGGAGGTGGAGCCTAGGCATCAGTATTAAAAAAAGAAAAAAAACGTTCACTAGATGGTTCTAATGCGAAGTCAAGGTTGAGGACAGATGCTTTAAACTCTTTTAAAAATGCCAACAAGAAAGTTTGGAAATTGAGCAATACACCTGGAAGCAACACATGGCTGTTAACTTGTATATTGCTAAACAATTCTGACGGATGAAGCAGTATCCTAATTAATTGGTCTTCCTAAATCGATTATGGGCCTTCACCTGGCAGTATTTTCAAAACATGGGTTTTGGAAATGCTGAATTTCAGTTATCATAAAGTAGTTCATAGATGCTGGCCAAGCAAACTTACAATTTGACTTATATTGTGATATAAAATCGATTTGATATCACTGGGATGCAGATCGCCTGATGAGAGTTGACAAAGACCAGCTGAGGCTTTAGCTAAATGATGTGTGAGAGCACTGAGGAGCAGACAATTGGAAACTAATGAGATGATAAAGGCTTTCAGGTACGTGAGTTGATCAGCTACCTGCTGAGACCCTCCCATGTAGAAGAGAACATCCTGGCTCAGGGCCTCTTTTTCAGCTTAAGAGCAATCAGGGTTAGTCCAGGCTATATGTGATATTCCATTAACTGTTGTCCCTGCCCATTTTGGAGGTGAAGTTGGAAAGGAATGGGAGCCAGTACACATGGCTTCTATCCCACACTTGCATACATTCCACTGTACAAAACAATCTTATTAGGACCTGCATATAGTGATACTAGGATGATAGGAGACAGCAATTTAAAAAGGAGCCTTGAGCCACGGATCACAACTCCATGGCCACTTGTGCTTGCTGACCCATAAATCTTCCGACCCTGATTGAAACTTCCACTCCTAATCTTACCAAACCTGGTCACTTATTACCTCTTACCCAGAGCAGAATTGTATGACAATGAGATATGAGGTCATACTTTAAGTTCAGAGTAAAATCAGTTTTTATATTTCAAGAAAAATATATTGGATTTGGCAGTTCCACATTCAAGGAATTAAAAATACTTCATGATGAGAATATTGGAATGGAAAATACTGGCAAAATATAAAGAAAGACATGTAAATAAAACTATCAAGGAGTATTGAGTATTGAAAAGTACAAACACACTAAAAATCATGTTAACACTAGGATGGAAAGTAATTCTCCAAATCAGCCTTAAGAGAACAAAGGTTTCATTGTCACGTGAGTGTAGAAAATGCCGCAAACCATACCTTCTTCTTAGAGTGTCACCATATAGATTTTCAGAATAAAGCCTTAAAGAAATAATATAATAAAGAAGAAAGTTTGAGCTTGCCTAGTCAAAGATTTTCAAAGTATTCTCAGAATCAGAACATTGTATTTCTGTTATACAATGCATATTACATCTTGAGGAACACTGAACTCATACTGTTCATGTAAATTAATCTCAAGCAGGGAACTTGATCAATTAAATGAATATAAGTGAAATATAAATTCACTGACTATGAATACAATTGGATGGTTTACTTTCCCTTGATATTCATAATAATTTTTGGTGTAATTATTCTATTCTTTTAGGTTTCACTATCCCAGGAATATGGCTGTGGGACTACACTACTACATTTAAATCTAGGTTCAGTCCTAAAGCAATAGAGGTCAGAAATTAAAAATTAAAATAAAAAAGTATGACATTCAGGTCACATGCCTCTGAATGTATCCTAGTTTGTCAATGTCTTTTGGTGATTATGACTCTTAAAATGTTATAATATTCTTTGGTTAGTCAAATTATAATACACTTTGAACAACTATTTATTTCTGCATAATAGTTCATTCTCTCCTTCTCTTCCCTTTTCCCTCCTTTTCATTTTTCCTTTCTTTTATTGCTTCTTTCATTCTAAAAACAACCTATTTTAAGCATCATAATTCAAATCCCTTAGCAATAACTTTATTTAGATCCTATTTTACCATTGTTTCAAAGTGTAATTTTGATTGGATACAAAGTGGATGTTGCATTGGATCTTAATAATGTTTCTATAACAGTTAGCTTATTACTGTTATTGTTAGCAAGAATTACATAATACCAATGTAGTGTCATTAATAGCCTTGAAATATAAATGCATTCATTTACACTCACTTTCCTTGCAACTCTTGTAAAAGAACTAGAAGTTATTATACGCTAGAGTATCTACATGTTACTTCAGCAGAAAAATTTTGATAATCAACCACTATTTGTAAATTATTTGGAGGAAGAAATATTTTAAAAAGACCATTGAGTGACTTTTAGATGTCAGAGTGCCATCAGTAAAGAGGCAGAGCAGAAATAAATCACTGCAAATGAATGAGCCAAGCAAAGATAAAAATATGAAATGTATATATAATCTTGTTGATACATATATGCATATGTTATTTAATAAAAATCTTTATGGATTAATAACATTTTTGTGAACAAAGTTCTTTTAGTGAAAGGAAAGGATTATACTAGTGTTTGCTGTCAAAGTCTCAGACAAATGATAAGGACCTACCAACAAACACCCCAGCCATTGTTTCCATGAAGTGCATTGTTACTTGTTAGATTACGTCACATAGTCTGTTTGCAAAATATGATAATGTGCCAAAAGACATTGCTCAATATGTACCTTTACTGAAATCTACATTTACATTGGTGCTTAGTTATGGTGGCACTGCAACCAGCAATTATACATGGACAAAACACATCAAAATACATTTCAGCTGAAATTTCAAGAAATATGGGATTTATATTACTTGAATATGTCATTATGTTACATTATATGGCCAAACCCAGAAATGTTACAAACACAAATGACATTCGTTTTTAGGAAAATATAATTTTTTATTTCCATAAATATTTAGAAACCTATAAAACACAAGGTTGTAAAATTGCTATTTTAGAAAACAAAAGTAATTAAATTGACAAAGACAAACCAAAGGAAGAACATGCATTTGAGTTGCACGTAAATGTGTTAATAAATTGAGATAAATTTTGGTATGAATAATCAAATCCTTTGGTGGCAAGATATTTAAGTCATTAGTTGAATTAATGAGATTGTTCTAGGGAAAAGGGTTTTATTTGGCCTTTACAAAACTTTAATTGGAAGGCAGATAGTGTAATAAATTTAATGAGCAATAATTTCCTTGGAAAATGTATTTGAATCGAAATTAAAGAGACTGGCTAAAAATTTCACATAAGAAAATAGAAATAACTAGTTAGTTTGAAGAACTCATACATTTAAAAATATAATATGCTGCTTATACTTTTAAATTTCTGTGATTCTAGAAGTGGAAATACTTTTAAAAATTGTGTGTTAATAAGTTTTCTAAAAATCCAAATCATGTTTTTTACCAATAATGAGATTCATTTAAAGATGAATTTCATGGAAATATATTGTTCTAATATAGAATAAAAATGAGAACTGTTAATGCATAAATCATTTATAAAACAATACTTGTAGATTTTGAAAATTACAATTTTCTGATTACAATGATTATTTTTCTGTAATGATTTGATGAAATTTACTGCTAAATTACTGAAGTACACATGTGACTTAGAGAAGCAAAATCTTTTTGTCTAAGGATATTTTCTTACCCATCTGAATTTCCAAATTATCTGCAAATTCAATGCTGAAAAACTTGCCTCCAGACCATGCCTTATTTTGTCAATTTTTACAAATTCAGTAAAGGTGATTACATTTATACAGAAAAACAAACATTTATAACGTAAGCCTTTTATAAAGTTTCATAAATAGTATATTTTTAAAATTATAAAATGGTAAGTTTCAGCCATCAGTGTTTTAAAAGATAAAGAGAAAATATAAGTTTAAAGTAGCCAATGCAACGTCAACCATAATTTCTCAGATCTACCAAATTGGTACAAAAATTATAGAAAGACTGAATCATTTTGAAAAATGACATATCCTTTTGTAAGTAAAACAAAGAATACCATAACATGAGAAGTGAAATGTAACGGAAATCTTATTTGACTATCATTGGGTAAATCTATATATACCAGAAATTGACTCTCCCAAGTCTAGTGAAATGAAAAAACAACAATAATACAAAATATAAGTTTGTATTAATAAAATAATCAATTAATGTAATCATCTTTAAGAATTCTTCTAGTATTCTTTCTTTTATAAGGTAATTAACAAATTTTTGTGATTTTCCAAGGGTCCACTGGAAAATATAAAAGATTTCTTTAAATGCAAAAGCTATCCTGAAATGTTATTTTATGTTTTTCTCAACTTAGATCTTATCAAGGGAAATTCAAATGAAAAGAGTTGTTGAAGATTCAGTCAGTTCATACAGATAGGATGACAGGTGCTTGAGAAACAATACCTGGTCACCTAATTAATCAAAGTGACAATAAATAGTTTTAAATAACTGTATAAAAAGGTAACACAATAGTAAAAAATAATGTTTTTGCAGGTGAAAAATCTGTATTTTTTGTTGTTATTTTAAATAATAATCCAAATAAAGCATAGAAAACTATTTTGATGAGATAAGAAATTACCTACAGAAGGTGGCTAATAACCTTTATCGCCTCCTATTAAGAACCTTAAGATAAGTTAATCATTTTAAGAGAGGAAAAAGTCATATTCTAGTCTTCCATTTACAAAATATTTGAAAAGAAAGATTTCAATATTCTTTTTTCTTATGAATAAACTCATTAAAATGAGCCAGCTTTAGCAGCATTTTATAACATTTAATTGCTTTTTTCATGCTCAAATATTATAAACCAAGGCAAATAAAACTACTTTTCTTCAAATCTTTTGCAATTTTCTGTATTCATTAAGATTCTGTCTTTCACTAATTTGTTTGATATCCTGAAACAACCAGACCTTTAAGAAAAAATTACCCACTTTTTCTCTTGATTAACAGAACTGCATTCCATTACCTTACTTACGCAGGTATTTTTATTTTTACTATTGCTTCTAGTGTACTCTTAACCAACCATATTAATTACAACCTTTAATAAATAAAATGAAATTCCATTTCACAGAAAAAAATTGAAAGGTCTATAATTTGAGAACTCTGTCAAATACTTTAGCGAACTAAGAAAACTCATTATCTGCAGCCACACACATCATTTTTATATCTTCTTAAAGTGACATAAATGAACATGTTCATTAACATTACCCAAAGATATAGCCACTGTAAGGAATATAAAAAATAATGGGAAATATAAAAAATAATCAGTAAAAGCATATAAACTTAAAATTATGTTTAGTAATCAATGTTTGATTATTTAATTTTACTTAGAAATTATTTAGGCATTGACAGGGTACAGGACACTCTACCCCAAAATATGGCCCCCTAGAAATTGAGAAGACAGCAGAAGGAGAAAGGTCACTCCTTGATTTTCTTCTGCTTTTCTATGTAAGGGTTGGCCATAAAAGAATTCTCTGACCTACCTCTCTTAAAAGTAGATCATAAGACTCTAAGTGGCATATGTCCTGCTGAGGCATAGACCTGGAGGTAAATAATGTTACACAGAGAGGTTAAGAAGAATCTAAACAAACAAGCCTTGTTAAGATCCTCCCAGGTTATTACCATTATGTCATACTCCCTTTTGGTCCAATCATACTTCTACATGACTGCCCATTCTTCATCAAACCTATACAGTTTTTGTTTAATACACAATTTTTCCTTGGTCTTTGGGTCTCTATTTCTGAAGCCTCCCATGTCACATAAAACTTTGTATAAATAGAATGGTTGTGCTTTCCTCTTGTTAATCTATTTTTTGTTATAGGGGCATCAGCCATGAACCTTGCAATGGGTGAAGGAAATATATTAACATTTTATCCCCCACATCTTCTAATCATTATCCATTAATTAACTCATTTTAATATTATTTAAGTTTGTAAGTCATCTAAGCAATTCAGAAATTTTATTTAAATGGAAAAACTACAAAACATAATCACTGTTGATACAAAAATTAGGCAGAATAATGCTTCAATTTAGATAAATACAAATTAACCTTTCTTCATACTCCTAAATGTTTTCTGAAAGTAACATTAACTTATTTGATTAGTAAACCAGTATAAGATGTCTAGAAGTTCAAATTAACTCAGAACTTCAAGAGAAAGCAAATCCAATCTAAGAAAAACAAAATGCTTGCATTATTACACAGTACTGATAGACTAAAAAAAGGGCAAATTTACTATTTATTATGTTAACCAAAGCTACTAAACAAGTGTAATTTGTCTAAAAGTTTTATCTTAATTATGTAATTTTGGATTAAAATGTTTTAGAGCTAGCAATTTCTTTAAGAAGGTTTTTAAGAAATATATTTTACTTTTAGATATATTAGGTCAGATTTTTAAAAAGAATTGTTTTCTGTTATTTTGGAAGACGATATTAAATTTATATATGTGCCCATTTATCTCTATTAACAAATAAGAGCAGTACTCTTTTCAGTTTAGGGATATAGTGAGTTTATTACTAGTACTCCATTTCACACTGATATTATGAGGGTTAAAGTCCTTTTATCAAGTACAGGTGCATAGGCAGAAAGAGAGCAAAAGGTCATTATTAAACATCAAAACTCCCCAGTTAAAATGTCAAAGAGATTTTTACCTTTATATAATAGGCACAAAGTTCTTAATTGATAAATAAACAAAATGATAAAGATTAACAAACCGTATTCTCTGTCATTTCTCACACAGCCAAAAATAAATGTCTATCATTCACCTGACAGATACCGCCAAATGGTCAGACCACAAAATCAAATTTTCAATCATTGCTGCCAGCAAGGAAAAATAACTTATCAGTTCAGTTCAAGACAGATACAAATATAAAAAATATAAAATCATTAGAAAAGGGGAAAAAAGCAACTTAGGAAAATGAAGTAAAATAAATGGAAAAAAAATGTTTTATTGCCTGCCACTCAGAATTCACTTCTGAGCCAAAGAAGACAGACCTAGGTTTAACCAACCCAAGAGGTTTAACCAACCCAAGAGGTTTAGTTTACTTGACAGAATGGGTGAAAATGGTTAAGATATAATTTTCAAAAGGTAAAAATAATGAAACTAAGAAAAACATAAAATGAACAATATGAAGGAAATATCTTTAATTTGCTAAATAGTGAGGCAACTAGTAACATGATAAAAATTAAATTCCAAAAAACATTTGAAAAGTGAGGTATATAGGCAATTTAGCAAATAAATGGTAGAGTTATATTACTGGGTAAGATACAAATCTGGTTAATATCTTACTGACCCATAATCCCTAAGAGGCTATCTGTTCCAATGGACAGAAATTACTTTTATCTCTTTCACATTAAAAAAAAAAAATACAAGTTAACGTCTGTTCTACAGAGTTGCAAAATAGACTAGACAATAGAAAGTCAAGACCAGTAATCTCTTTTTCCTTTTTCAAATTTCAGAGAATCTTCCTAATGGATTTCACTTGTTTCCTCCCCTGGTTAAGAGGAGAGTTTAGACAATTTCAGGCGAGGGGTTGATAAACCACAAGGTATAAGAACTTGAGGTGACTGTCTCTATCTAAATCAAAGTTTCCAAGGTTCCACATGGATTTGAAAGAACAATTTAAAGCATGTGTGAAATCCCTCACACAATACTTCTTAGAGCTACCAGTCTGCTGAGCAAATTAAAAATACTAATAAATCATTTACAAATTAACTTACTCTCTATTGAATTAAAGAAAGTTAAAGAAAGAAAGAAATCATGTCTATGACAGTTTCAGAATATCAAATAAAGCTTGATGACACCATGTATACACCTTCCCTGGAACCAATCCAATTAAGAAAAATAATATAATTTCATAAACTATTTCTTCAGAAATGTTATGCATTCAAATATTAACCTCCCCATACTTCCTACCTCCCCCAACAACATCAGTGCTTGTTAAGAACATCTAGAAAATTACTAATATGTTCAGGATCTATACCAATTCCCAGAAGCTCCTATACCTCTTTCTCTGGCCGCTACCTGTTTTCATAGTTAATCATATTAGCACAAAAAAAAGTGAGTAGAATACTTAATATCTAACTCTCATAATAGAAACAAACAGGTCTTAAATATAGTGGGAAAGAATCAAGGGTACTTTACACACATTAAAGCAGAGCAAATAGTTTGAATGGAGCTTCCCATCTTACTTATGAATACGATGAAAGGCAATATCATGCCAAACACAGTAGACCTTCCCTATCTGCAGTTTTACCTTTTATTGCATCAGTAACATGTAGTCGATCTTGGTCTACCAAAATTAAGATATTTTGAGAAAGCGAGACGTTATTCACATAACTTTGAATAGAGTATATTGTTATAATTCTTCTGTTTCAGCATTGTTCATCTTTTTCTCCTAATTTATAAATTAAACTTTATCATAGGTATATATGTACAGGTAGAGGAAAACACATAGTTTATAAAGGGTTCAGTATTATTCACAGTTTTAGACATCCACTGGAGATCTTAGAACATATCCCCTTTGCCTAAGGGAGACTTCTGTAAGCAGAAATACAAAAAGCAATGAAATACAGCAGCATGATATAAAAAAGACAAAAAGAAAAACAAAAAACAGACACAGAAATCATGGCCTAACCAAACAAGAAAACCAACAAAATCCCCAGAATAAATGATTTGCACTACAGAAGAATTGAATATATTCAGTGAAAAGAAAACATGAAAAATAAGATAAGAGGATGTACAGCAATAATAAGGACAAAATGGCCATTCAAACCAACATTCTGAGAGATTAATAAATAAAGCATAAGCAGTTAATGCAAAACTAAATATAGCAAGATGTTGGTAGTAAAGTAGAGCATCTTGATATAATCACAAATAACAAAACTAAAAATCTTAGAGAGAAACCTGGACTTTTGTTCTCTAACTCCTGGTCTTAAGCAATACTCTGTCCTCGGCCTCCCAAAAGGCTGGGATTACATGCGTGAGCCACTATGTCAGGACTGGACTTACACATTTGGAATGATGGAATAGATGTATCCTTCCTTAGTCTTCTTGCTACTTACAGCTAAAAATTCTGAGCATTATATGGAAAACATATATAGGGAAACAACTATGAAGACAAACACACTGGCAAGAGAACCCAGGTGAAGGAATGACATCATGTAGAGTGTCTTGGGTTTTCTTTTTTGCCTCATATATACCAGACTGGGTACTAAAGAAGCTGGCAACACAGAAGTGCCAATGAGTTTAGATGAAAAGAAAAAACAACAACAACCCCAAGAACAGCCACTTTCTTTAGCCAAAGAACCAAAAAAGCTGGCAGCCTCGAAAGAAAGAAGTTTTTGAGATAAAAATCTCTCTGCTCCAGCCAAACACTATTATAAATAGCCCCACCTCAAGCTAGAATTCCGCCCTTGCACGGCTGTAGCAAGAAAACTTGACCCCTCTCTCTACCCTTACAGTGGTTGTGTCAGAAAAGGCCAGTGAGAAGTCAGGACTTGTATTGTCAGGTAGTAAAAAGGTGTTCCTCCTCCTTCTCACTGGCTTTGTTCAGAGAAGGCCAAGTGGAAAGTCACAACTTTCAATGTTGCTCAATGGTAAGGAAGCCATCCCCTTGCAATATAAGTGAAGGGAAGCAGTAATGAGGCAAGATTTTCTACCAAGTTAGAATGCTATAAACATAGGCTTAGCCTGAACTCCACCCCCACCTAGCAGTAGCAAGGTGCCCTTCCTCATCAGGTGTCAACAGATGCCTAGTGGAGAACCTGGACTTTCTCCCTGTCTGGAAATAGCAAGATGGTGACTCCCTTCTCTGCAGAAGGAAGACTGCTAAAGCACAAGTTGAACAAGATTCAGGGCTTCATAACAAAATTCAAAATGTTTGCATTTTAATAAAAAAATTACTTTCATACCAATAACCAATATGCAAAATTAATAATCTAAGATCTCACCACAAAGAAAATGGACAAGAACAAAATAAGCCCAAAGCAAGCAGAAGGAAGGAAAAAGAAAAAAATTAAAGTCACAAATCAATTAAATTAAAGGCAGAAAAAAATAGACAAAATCCATGAAAAAAAAAAAGCTGGTTATTTGGAAAAAGTCAGTAAACTTTTAATAACCATCTAGCAAAGAGAAAAGACACAGATATCAATATCAAAAATAAATCTGGAAATTTCACTACAGATTCTACAACTATTTAAAAAAGATAATACAGAAATACTACATACAACTTTCTGTTCATATATTTGGTAACATAGAGAAAAACAGATCAGTTCCTCAAAAAACACAAATTACAAAAACTCAACCAAGATGAAATAGACTAGTGGTTGCCAACCTTTTTGGCTTTAGGGACAGGTTTCATGGAAGATAATTTATCTACAGACCGAGGAGTGGGGAATGGAGGATTGTTTGGGGATGATACAAACGCATTACATTTATTGTGCACTTCTTTTCTATTATTATATTGCAATGTATAATGATATAATTATACAACTCACCATAATGCAGAATCAGTGGAAGCATTGAGCTTGCTTTTCTGCAACTAGACAGTCCCATCTGGGGGTGATGGGAGACAGTGACACCTGAAGTATGTTGCTTATGTACAGTCTACTTCGTAATCTCATTTTGGTTGCTGTCACTGCTTCACAAAGATAGAATGTTGGAAACGAAAGTAGGCTTTTTAGTATTTTTGTGGCAGTCTCAGGATATTCCATCTTGACTTTAATCCAGAATGTATGGAGATTTGAAGTTGTCTCAAATTTATTTTTAAGGTCACCATAATTTGCAACCTCAAGCATTTGGTCCTCTTCTAGCACATTCACTTGGCTTATTTACAATCGGGTTGCAGACCCATTCCTTCCGAGTTTGGGGGTCTTTTGTGGTTGGGAATTAATGCTCAAACTCTTTTGAAAGCTGAGATAGGTGATTATGTACCAGTTGGAAGAAAGAAGGCCCTGGCTCAGTGTCTTTCAAAATCTCTGCTAATGTATGAAACATGTCACACATCCCTATGTTCACTCGTTGCCCCCATATTTCTGGTTTGACTTTGAATGCAACCACTTTATCTGCCAACTTGAACACAGTTGTCATTATCCCCTGAAGTGACAGACTGAGTTCACTGAGCAGATTTAATATGTCACACAAGTAAGCAAGTTTTGCGACCCATTTTGTGTCACTGAAACGTACTGCTGGTATCTTTTTTTATAGAGTGATTTTAGTACCTCCGGGTAGATTCTCAGAAGGGGAATTGCTGGGTCATATGGAAGCTCAATTTTTATATCATTTAGGAAGTGCTGCACTGTTTTCCACAGAGGTTGTACTAGGAGGAACTTAAGTCACTCTATGAAAAAGATACCTGCACATGCATGTTTATTGCAGCATTATTCACAATAGCAAAAACATGGAACCAATCATGTTTCCCACTGAAAGTGGACTGGATAAAAACAATGTAGTACATATACATTATGGAATATTACACAGTCATAAAGAAGGACAAAATTATGGACTTCACAGCAACTTGGATGGATTTAGAATCTATAATACTCAGTGATCTGTCACAGAAACAATGAGCCGAGTACCACATGTACTCACTCTTAAGTGAACTCTGAACATTTATCATAATGGGACACTGCTGGGTGGGGGGCACACATCATCAACAAGGGTAACTGACCTCAAACCAGGCAAAGTGGGGACCAAAATCAGGCCCAAACTTTACCTGTATGATGACCACTTGTGTACCTAACACTGAATTACACCCCACATCTTTAAATGAAAAGAAAGAAAGAAATGTACTGTCAGTGGTGAATACTTTTCTAAAAGAAATCTCTGGAGCAGCGCTCATAACTCAAAAACTCTGGCCAGTGATCTACCAGGTAGATTCTACCTTTAGAAAGTCATCTCACTTCTGTGTTTGAGAGAAGATATGTGTGCTCTGCGTCCATCTCCTCACAGAGCTGCATGAACAGACATCTGTTAAGGGCATGTCCTTTACTGTGGTTGATAATTATAATCATATCTTGCAAAATGTTAAGTTCAGGTGACATTTTTCTGCTAGTCAACATTTCTCAATGGATGATGCAGTGTGTAGATTCACATTCAGAAGTGACCTCTTTGACCTGAGTAGTGAAACCAGAAAGCCATCAAGTCATGGCAGCCACTTCATCCATGCATATACTGACACTAAATGACAAATTCAGTTTTCCTGATATTCAAACACTTGACTAGTTCTGCAGTTATGGTATTGATTGGCAACAAAAATGCACATAACATATCCTCATACACATCCTCCTGAAAAATATATAGCACAAACACAAGAATGGTTTCCTTGTTGTCAACACTGGTAGACTCATCAATCTGGATTGCATACCACAGTGACTCATTCATCTTCTCTAAAAATTGTGCTTCAATATCCTCTGCTACTTCAACAATTTGTCTACATATGGTGCTAGTCAAAAGAGGAACACATGCCACTTTTTGAACTGCGGCCTCTCCTGAAAGTTCACAACAAATGTCCTTAGTAGCAGGCAGGATCAAATCTTCATCAATAGTAAAGGGCTTCTTACTTTCATCAATGCAGTTAGCCACTAAGAAGTGTGCTCTCAGTGCAGACACATTTGATGAAGTGATGGCCTTCAATAATTACTTCTGTTCTTCGTGTTCATGTTTTTTTTTTAAAAAAAAACAAAAGCAATAAGAAAACCTCCAAAGGCTTGTCTTTTAATACAGGATGCTTGGTCTCCATGTGGCAAAGTAGTTTTGAAGGTTTTATGACTTTGTTGAATAGCTGGTTGCCACATATTATGCAAAGTGGGCTTAGAGAATGTGAATCATCTGTTGCAATGAGCTTGGAATTTAAGTAAGGTTCTTGAGTATTTTCTTTTAAATATAACCTTCATTTAATTGGCAGTCTTAAAGTCTTCTGCTGTCTCATCATTGGATCTTTCTCCTTTTACAATGACGCTCTCCAGTGACTGGATTTTACTTATTTTGGTTAAGGTTAGTTTGTGGGTTTACCAAAACCGTGACTGAGACAAGTGCACAGTGCAGGAA
The DNA here is from genome assembly GCA_963574415.1 of Tarsius wallacei. NCBI lineage: Eukaryota > Metazoa > Chordata > Mammalia > Primates > Tarsiidae > Tarsius > Tarsius wallacei. The sequence goes on from CAUYQG010231078.1 coordinate 24,312, forward strand.
AGAGACATGGATGGAAGTGATAAACAAAATAACGGGGGGGGAGTGGGAGGCCCACACAGAGTAAAATAAGTATGTGATTCTGACTTTCGCCACCAGATACAGCTGTATAGTTGAAGAATTTCAACTCACTTGCCACTCACTGATAGGGTTTTGATATGAGTCTGCAAGCAATTGATTTATTATAGTCTCTGTGAGGTCAAATCTGTATTCACAGCCACTCTCCAACACAAGCATCACCACCTCAGCTCCAGCTCAGATCATCAGGCATTAGATTCTCATAAGCAGTATGCAACCAAAACATGTGCAGTTTACAATAGGGTTCACATTTCTATGAGAATCTATTGCCACCACTGATCTGACAGGAGGCAGAGCTCAGGTGGTAATGTGAGCAATGGGGATTGGTCATAAATACAGATGAAGCTTTACTCCCTTGCCCATCGCTCACCTCTTACTGTGTAGGCCAGTCCTAACAGGTCATGGACTGATACCAGTCTTTGTCCTGGGGGTTGGGGACCCCTGAAACAGACAACCTGAATAGTTCTATAAACATTAACAAAACTCAATTTATAATTAAATAGCTGTTATAGAGGAAATCTTCATGACCATATGGTTTTGCTGGAAAATTATAACATTTAAAAAATAGTTAATACAAATTTTATGCACTCTTTTATAAAATATGAGTAAGGAACACTTTCCAAGTCATTATGAGACCAGTATTACTTTCATATCAAAACCAAAGGCAGCAAAAAAAGATGACTAACCATTTCATCTAATGAACTTACCACAGAAATCCTCAACCACATATTAGCACATATTATCCAACAATGCATAAAAAGAATTGCACACCATGACCAAATGGGTTTTAGTATTCAAGGCTGGCTCAATTTGAAAATTAGTTGCCATAATCTACCATATCATAAGCTAATATTGTATCATATTATGTCAAATGATACAATAAAAGCTTTTGACAAAATTCAGCATCCATTAAGGATAAAAACTGTCCTCAAACTAGTAATACTGGGAAACTTCCTTAACTTGTTAAAGAACATCTACCAGAAATCCATAGCTAACATTATAGTTAGTGATTAAATCCTGAATGTTTCCCCACTGAGAACAGAAACAAGGCAAGGATGTCCCTTTTTACATTTGGTATTCAACATTGCGAGTCTTAGGCAGCACAGTAAACAAAGATCAGAAAATAAAAAGCATACAAATGGCAAAGGAAGAAATAAAACTGTTGCTATTTGCAGATAACAAGATGTTTTACATATAAATTCCCCAGGAATCTACAAAAAACAAAAACACAGACAAAAATAAAAATACCACAGACACGTTTTAATATTTAAATATATATATATAGTTCCTGTAACTAATAAGTTAGTTCAGCAAGACTCAGGATACAAGGTCAACATCTTAAAAAACAGTTGTATTTTATACACCAGCAACGAACACACAGAAACCAAAATTAAAAATACAATATCAATGATAATTGTCTAAAAGTATTATCTAAAAATATAATCATATTTAAATTTAACAAAATATGCAAAAGACTTGTGTGCTGAAAAGTATAAAATTCCTATGAAAGATGCAAATTGCTGTAGAGAAATGTGTTCACAAATTGGGAGAACCAACATAGTAAAGATGTCAATTCTCCCTAAATTGATATATAAGATTCTTATCAATTATTCCACAATCTCAGAACCCAGCAGGATTTTTTGTAGGTATAGAGAAAAGCATTCTAAAATGTATATAAAAAGACAAAGTAGCTAGAATAGGCAAGCCACTAAAAAAAAATTAAAAAAGATGAAAGTGGGAGGAATTCATTTACCCAGTTTCAAAACTTATTAAATAGGTACAGTGATGAAATCTGTGTGGTGCTGGTGGAAAGACAGAGACACAGGTCAATAGAACAGGATAGAGAATCCCAGTAGTAACACACTAATATGCTTAAATGACTTTTGAAAAAGGGTCAGGGACAGTTTAATGAAGGAAGTATAGCTTTTCCATCAAATGTTTATGAAACAATCAGATATCCATAGAAAAAATATAAAAAAATAAAAAAGAACCTCAACTTTAGTTTCACATATTATGCAAAATTTAATTCAAGACATATTAAAAACTAAATGTAAAATGTTAAGCTATAAAACTCTTAGAAGATAAAATAGGTAAATATCTTCAGGACCTAATTCTTGATAAAGCATTCTTAGAATTGACAACAAACGTACGATTATAAAACAAAGAATAATTAAATTTGACCTTATTGAAATTAAATATTTTTTCTATGGAAGACCACATAAAGATTAAAAGACAATATGCCAACTGGAAGAAAATACCTGTAAACATATATCTGACAAAGTAGTAATATATTGAATATATAAAGAATGCTCAAAACTCAGCAGTAAAAAAAAAAATCCAATTGGCAAATAGGAAGAATATTTAAAGACATTTTACCAAAGAGTATATACAGATCATAAATCAGCCCTTGAAAATACGTTTGACATCATTAACCATTAGAAAAACACAAATTAAAACCACAATGAGATATAAGCTCACACCTATCAGAATGGATAAAAGAAAAAGTGACAACAGCAAATGCTAGTAAGTATTTAGGGAAGTTGAATTACTCATACATTGCTAGTGGAACTATAAAATGGTATGGTCTCTCTAGAAAATTGCTTGACATTTTCTTTTAAAAATAAACATGCAGCTGGAATGGCTATTAGTGACCTAACCAAGGTAACTCAATTGTATAGTAGTTCTTCCATCTTGTCTCCATGTAACTACTCTAAGTGTTCCAGTAAACAGTATACCACATCTTGTTGGCAGAACTCCAGGGACTTTCCAGTCACTGGCTGTGCCCAGGACATAAAGTTAACCCAAACTCCCTAACGGTCAAAAGTTTCCATTTTGGTTGCTAAGTTGCTACGTATCCTTGCAGTTTTTGCCTTTATAAACTCCTTGCTTGCTTCATTTGGGGTCGAGAGTTTCTTTCTGGCATGAGCCTGCTCTTGACTGCTGGCAATAAAGAACTCAATATTTGACTCTTGGTGTGTTGGCGACTCCTTACTTGCGGTGTGGCTACATGTCAACTTCTCAT
>CAUYQG010231083.1:0-11948 GCA_963574415.1 Tarsius wallacei
TCACCTCAGCCTTCCAAGGAGCTGGAACTACAGGCACGTGCTACCACGCCCGGCTAATTTTTTTGATTTATTGTAGAGATGAGGTCTCGCCAAGTTGCCCAGGCGGGTCTTGAACCCGCGGGCTCAGGCAATCCACTCACCACAGCCTCCCAAAGTGCGGGATTACAGGCTGAGCCACCGAGTCCAGCGACAGGATCCTTAATGAAACTGCATGCTATTGACCTACATCCACAGAGACTCCTGTAGCTCCTCCTGCAGGGCACTTCCCTCTCTCTGTTTGTAGAGATCAGCCCTACCCCCTTCACAGCTTCCCTCTCCCTCATCCTCAGCTTCAGAGGTTGGCTGATAGATCAGTCTTCATTTTTGCAGAATTTCCCAGCATAGTCATAGTGACCATATTTTTGGACTTTCTTAGATAGCTCTGATTTCATTTCTTTACCAATAAGGTGATTTATATATTAGATGCTTTTTATTTTAAAAAAATCAAATGCTGTCAGTATTACAACTCACTATATAAAGCTTGCAAAAACAGAACTTCCTTAATTTCCTAAAACTCATCTTCGTTTCCATGTTGAGCCCCTCTTCCACCCAGCAAGAGGCACCCTCAGTCATTTGCAATTTCCCTCCACGACCGAAATACTGAGTTGGCCAAGACCTTGCCCTGAGCCAGGTTTGGGTATGAATGGTGTCCCATCTGGTTGTTAGTCCACACATGTGGACACAAAGATGTCCACAAACTAGAGTAAAAATTCCTGTGGATTCAGAGGTCCTCAGTTCCTGCCAACTCTGACAGGGGCAGAAATCTTTCTGATTGCTTTCTGTCTATCTGTAGAAACACACCTCCCGATCACGCCCAAGGGGGCTATTGCAAGATGGACTGGGGGAGAGGCAAAGGGGAGAAATGGCTGCCCAAGAAGCCAAGATCTCACCACCGCTCTCCCAGGCCAGAGCCTTCTGTTCTCCTGACCTCTACATCTCTGGGGGAGTCTCTAGGTTTTTCCTGGAAGAAATTATTTTGCTCTCACATTTTTGGCCAAAATACTGTATTTAGACTCAAATCATCATTTCATCTACTTACTTCCCAAATCTTCTCTCTACTCCAAGACTTTAGGAAAAGAAAGCCAGGAAGTTTTGCAACCTTGCCCAGCTCACTGCCCTGCCACTTCCCTCCACTGAGGCTAGGAGCACAGACCTGGTTCTCTCTTGGGTGAGCATGAGGGAAAGAGGGAAGGCAAAGAAAAAGGAAAAACAGATCTGTTGTCTTGAAATAGTATTCCTCCTCATCCGTAAGCAGTTATATTTCTCCAGTTTTTTTCTTTGTTTTTGTCCTAGTATAAAGCTGGAAAGATGATGAACCCGAGTTACATGTTACATGCTACTAGAGAATGATCTTTTCCAGTGATTTCCAAAAATGACCGTGCACAGCATGGATTATTTTAGGGATCGCCTGGTCTTCCCCTCCCCTCCAGGGTGGAACATTGGTCTCTGCAATCCTGCTAATGCACAGGGTTATTCGAGCCAGTTATTTACAGTATAAATTGCTTAATGCTTATTTATGCATTTCACAATCATCCCTTCATTGTTAACATCAAATGAGGTAGGTAGGAGTTGTGTCATGGCCCGAATTAAACAAATTTTTTTTTTTTTTTTTTTGAGTTGGAGTCTCACTCCGTCGCCCAGACTGGAGTGCAGTGGCCCCTCCCGGCGACCGCAGCCTCGACCTGCTGGGTTCCAGCGACCCTTCCGCCTCAGCCTTCCGAGTAGCTGGAACTACAGGCACGCGCTACCATGCCCGGCTAATTTTTTGATTTATTGTAGAGATGAGGGCTCGCCAAGTTGCCCAGGTGGGTCTCGAACCCGCGGGCTCAGGCAATCCACTCACCTCAGCCTCCCAAGGCGCAGGATTACAGGCTGAGCCACCGAGCCCGGCTAAACAAATTTTTTACATCTCCCTTTCTCCAACCATCTTTCATTTAACACTGAGGGAAGAAAATTCCTAACCAACATGTGCAAAGAGCAAATAATAATTATAATGAATTTTTTATATAAAGTCCATCACAACATTTATGATAGGCTATTAACAATTACATACAAAAAGTAATGTATGTAAGCTAGTGTGGAAACGCCAAGGTACAACCAAAAACACGGATTCTCAATCAGTGTATATAGTCAATACATAAACAGAAAAAAACCATTTCTTTCCCATTTAATGTTTGTGGTATTTTCTGGGCTTGTTTATAGTTGAATGATTGGTAGAGAAGGAAGTTGGCTAAATATATTAGAAGTATAAATACTATGATATTTCTGAGAATGCTTAACCTAGTTAAGATAATTTACAAAGGCTGGCACCCTAACAGCGTCATTTGCTTACATTTGATGGGTTACTCTGACGTTTCTATGGCTTCAAAAGTGTCAGCACGTTTATTTATTATTTTATTCGAAGACAGCAAGGCAACATTTTCTTGAATGATTTTATAATTCAGGTTTTTCACTCAGAGTGGCGTTCCTCCTAATTAGTGTGGTTTGGTGAGCTGTTACTTCCTGTGTATTTTCTCCCGAACTAAAGGGAGGGAACCATTGAGCTTACAGGAAAAATGAAATTCAGTCAAATTCAGTTACGCATCTGCAGGGGACATTGGAGTACAGCTGCTCAGTGCATGTCACCTTCTTTTCCTTTCTCTAGTTTATACTTATTTTTACTTAAATAAATACTATTTGATGAATTTAATTTCTCAGTCAAGATTAGAAAAAATGTAAGCTTTATTGAGCCATAATTGATGTGCAAAAATTATCTTCATATATATATTATATATATATATATATTTTTTTTTCAGTCAGAGTCTCACTCTCTGTCTCACAGGCTGTGGCATGCTCATGACTATCACCTACTCGACCTGCTGGGCTCAGGTGATCCATCCGCCTCAGCCTTTCAAGTAGCTGGAACTCTGGGCACATACCACCACGATGGGCTAATTTTTTAGTTTATTGTAGAGATGAGGCCAAGTTTCCCAGGCTGATCTCAAACTATCTATGACCCTGAGTTCACAATATTGATCATATATCACAACTCTGGATCCCGCGTAGTCAAGCACATAGAGGCAAGCACTAATTAAAATAATTATTTGGTAAATACTTATTGACCGATAATTATTAAGGGATCCAGATGGGTGGAGGTCTCTGTTTCCATCAGCTCACCCCTTTCTTCGTAGAAATATGTGTTCTAAATCACCTGGAGTATAGGTATGTCATTAGGTATGCCAGATGAGCTTTGTCTTTTATCAGAGAATATTCAATACGTAGGCTTTAAGAAGTTGAAAAGCTGCTTTGAAGGTGTTAGACTCTGCCAAGTGAAGATGTTACATGATCTCAGCAGTGACTTCAATTAATTTGTTCTTAACTCTGGAAACTAGAGAGCAAGTCCTCCTTGCGAAAGGTCTTCAACCATACCTTCAGAGTGTCTACACAGAACATTGATATCTTGTTTACTTCTCCTTTTGGGAAATGTCACTGGAAGGATCGTAAATTAAACTTTCCATTGTATTTTGTCTAGGTATTCTCAAAAATCTGCCTGTAGACTTTCAGCTTCTGAGAATGGTGGGCTAGGTTATTGAGACCAACTCTCTTGATGAAAACGACTAAAAATACTGAACAAAACTGACTTAAAAACAGTAGTGGCCTGCCATGGCAGTGAAGACTTGCTAGAATAAAATTAAAAGAGGGAACGAGAACCTTCAGAAGTAAGCCTAAACAGAAACTGCTTTTGCTCTGAGCAATTGACAATTCAGGCAAGTCTGAACATTAACTTTGAGAGCCTCATGGGATAAAGTGAACATAAATCAAAGCTCAGGTCATATAAAAGGTTTAGAATTGAAAAGGAGACCACAAAAAAAAAAAAAAAAAAAAAAAAGAGTAAGGTGAATAAGAAGTTATACAGTTTTCACAGAGATTTGCAGCCAAGTTTGTATTTACTGGGTGGTCCAGGAAATCTCAAGTTCTGAATTGATTTAAGGTGATCTTGAACCTGTTGTCACCCCAAGTACCTGGAAACTAACACAGATCATCTCTGGAGGAAGATACCTGCATCATAACCTCACATTATTTCTGAAAATATCTTCTTAACAATGACCAGCAAAGAGACAAAATTAAGCTGCCTTTTGTTTGCTTGCTTGTTTAAGACACTATAACAAACAGCAATAAGAACAGAAATTGGACTACAAAGGTTTAAAACTGGATTTACTAGGTACAGACTGCACAGTGACTATATTTACTATGCTTAAAGAAATAAAAGACACACTTGATAATAACTAGGGAGACTAAGCCATGCCAAAAATTTAATAATATAATAATGAGACTGGCTCATGCCACTGCACTCCAGCCTGGGTGGCAGAGTAAGACCCTGACTCAAAAACAAGTTTATATATACATACGGATATATATATATAGCTGTAAAGTGACATGAGCCAGACACGAAGAACAAATCTTTTCATGGCTGTCCACTCTGCTTAGGCTACTAATATCTTTTTTTTTTTTTTTGAGTTGGAGTCTCACTCTGTCACCCAGACTGGAGTGCAGTGACCGCTCCTGGCCATTGCAGCCTCAACCTACTGGGCTCCGGCTATCCTTCTGCCTCAGCCTTCCGAGTAGCCAGAATTACAGGCATGCGCTACCATGCCCGACTGATTTTTTGATTTATTGTAGAGATGAGGGCTCACCAAGTTGCCCAGGCAGGTCTCGAACCCTTGGGCTCAGGCAATCCACTCACTTCAGCCTCCCAAAGCGCAGGATTACAGGCTGAGCCACTGAGCCTGGCTCGGCTACTAATATCTTAAAGGGTTAAGAAAGTTCCTAATCAAAGACATGACTGTGTGATTCAGTTTGAACATTTCCATAAAATCATAGTGTTCCAAGAGCAGGTAGAGCTTTACTATATTGGGTTTAAGGAGCCTAGGCACAAGATAGTTCCATGAAATCGCCCCATTTGAGGTTTCGTCCTTCAGACTTTGTGTATATTCCAGTCTTCTGCAAAAGTGCTAAGAATCCTGGGCTCCCTACAAAAAGACTTATCTGTTAGCTGCTTGATGAAAAGATAATGCCGAAATGGGCCACTGTCTGGAGCCTTGGAAAGAGAAACAGGTAGAGGACAAGAGGTGTGTCATTTTTGGGGTCCCTCTCATGATGCAACTTTTAAATTCATCCTCTCTATTACTTCAAAAGCATTAGTTGAGGGCTGTTTGGGTTGAGTTGTGCCTCCGTCCCCTGCCCAAAAGATATGCCGAAATCCTAACCTTCAGTAGTTCAGAATGTTGCTCTATTTGGAAATTGGGTCATTGTAGATATCAAAGTTAGTACGACTTCAAATTAGCATGGAGAGGGCCTTAATCCAATACAACTGGTGTCCTTAAAAGAAGATAGCCATGTGAAAACACAGAGACACAGGGAGAATGCCAAGTGAAGATGGAGGGTTGGAGTGATGCATCTATACACCAAGGAATGCCAAAGATGACCGGAAAGCCTCCAGAAGCTAGGAAGAGTCATGGAAGGATTCCCCTACAGCTTTCAGAGGGAGCATGACTCGGTTGACACCTTGATTGGGACTTCTTGCCTACAACCTAGGAGACAATAAATTTCTGTTGTTTTAAGCCATTCAGTTTGTGGAACAAGTACTTTGTTACAGCAGCCACAGGGAAAATGATACAAGGGATTACTAGGAACCAAATCTTACTCCGGTGGCTTTGGGTGAAGGTCAAATAAGATGGAGACTCAGTTCCTGGAAAATGCCAGATAGGATTTTTATATAAAAGGTGGGTTAGGGCTGTATTGTTGGGAGAAGAGCTTTCAAAACCTCAATGTATATACTCTAAAATAAAGGAAAGAATCGAGCAGGAAAAATTAAATCTTTGATAGAGTGATGTAGGTAAGATGTTCCCTATCTTCTTCCTTTAGAAATCTTGAAATGACAGCCTTGGAGATCGAAAAAATGGTTTGTGCTTATAACAAAAAGGAAGCAGTGATCACTAAAAGTCAGCGTGAGTACACCAAGAACAGGACTTGTCAGGGTCGGCTCATCAGTTTGACAGGGAAGTCAGACTGGTAGATGATAAAGAGCGAAGAGGAGTGAGATTTTATTAAAACACCAGATAAATTACCTCGTGAACAAGATGGAGTGGTTGAGTTGGAAATGAGTGAACAGCTGTACCTATAGATTGACGACTAATGGAGCTATGCCAATCTGGATTGAGGCTCCAGTGGAATGCCATGGAACATTTACAAAAGTACTGTCCTTTTCAACATTTTTATCAGTGACCTGGAAAAGTCAAGCGTTACCAAATTTGTGTTTGACGGGCCAGATGACTCCGCCTACACATGGATGTATGCACTTTGTTCTGGACGCCCCGTTTAGAGAGGGCACAGGGAAGCCGGGACATGTTTTGAAGGGAGTGACCAGACTGGAGATTTGAGGAGAGTGGTAATCGTGTCATACAAGAAATTGGTGAAGTGTTTGGGAGATAGTCAGCCTAAACAATAGAGCCCTAAGAAAAATGTGACAGCCAAAAGGTAGTACGTTTACTTGGATCCAAGGGTCAAATGACAGGAAGGCAATCTCAGCTTGGTATAGGAAGAACTTTCAGGATGTTAGAATTTTTCAAAGAAAAAATCCTGGTGACAAGATTTGAAAGTTAGTAAATCTTTATGGATTAATCTATAAATTTAGTAACAATTCTAGTACAATTTTTAAAGGGATTAACTTATTCTAAATGCATAGACACTAGAGGCCCATAAAAGATAAATTGATCTTGAAAAAAAAGAGCAAAAAGGTTACTCTTGTCCAAACAATGATAGGATGTATCATAAAGCCACAAGAATAATAAAGCATTAGAGACCTGGTACAGCCATAGGTAAATAAATCAATGAAACAGAAGGCAGACAGCACTCAAATCGATGCCAAAACAGATGGACTGTTCTGTGAGTATTGTTGAGGAAACTGAAAGACGGATGAGAAAGGGGGAAATATAGTCAGAAAATTTACACAGCATGCAAAGATCAATGCAGATGGATTAAACAACTCAATGTGAAAGATAAACTCTAAAGCAAATAGAAGAAAATGTACAAGTACATATTTGTGATTTGGGTGGTGGGCAGGACTTATAACTTTCAAAGCACAAAGCATTAGGGGAAAATTATGCAAGTGTCTATTTTAATTTATTTTTTAGATCGGAAAATATAGTTTATTTAGAAAGTAAATGAGAGAGAGAGGAGATTCACCTCCCCAAGGTAGGGGAGGGGGCCAAGCCTTAGGAAAACATGGCTGGGCCAGTGCTTAACAAAACAGTGGCCAAGTGTTTATTTTAAAATTGAGGATTTCGGGTGATAACATCTATAAAATTATCAAGTTTCTTATATATTGGAAAATGTTACTCACAATGTCAACCCCATAAGAGGTCAATGTCTAGGCTACACAAGGAATACCGCACGCAAATATTTAGGATATACAAGCAAAACACAAGATAGGAGATAGGAAGCCTGTTTGGAAAAGGGTACTATCAAAATGGACCCGCAAGACTTTCGTTTCCTTATTCATTCGTGCAACAAATGTGTATTGGATTCCTATGATGTATCAGCACTCTTCTAGGCTCTGGGGATACAGCAGACAAGTTTCTCTGCCCTGTGGAATTTAAACTCTGCAAACTTCTCTCCTACCAGTAGGAAAAATACATTAATTCCTAATAAGTGAGTTTATCTTTTATATTGCAATCATATATATTTTTTCTTTTTAGAGTTGCAGTCTCAGGTTGGAAGAATCTTTAAGATGAATTTCTTCTACATTCTTACTTTTGCATGATGACAAACAATAATATCCCAGGTCATAGGTAGTTAGCAGCTGACACCTACCTGTGTTTAGACTAAGCCCCGTGGTGAGGTGGATCCAGAATGTCTAAGACTGAATCTTGTCTCTTCCTCTACAAACCTGTTTCCCACCTTTGGCAACCTCTCTGACCTTCAATTTCTTTCTTCCTTCCTTCTTCCCTTCCTCCCTCCTTTCCTTTCTTCTTCTTCTCTTTCTCTCTCTCTCTCTCTCTCTGTTTTTCTTTTTTTCCCCCTCATTTTCTTTTTTCCATGCTGGAGTGCAGTGGCATGCTCATGGCTACTGCACCCTTGACCTGCTGGGCTCAGACAATTCTTCCTCTTCAGCCTTCCAAGTAGCTGGGACCACAGGTGTACACCACCACACCTTGCTACTTTCTTTCTTTCTGTTTGAATCAGAATCTCACTCAGTCATCCAGACTGGAGTGCAGTGGCACAATCATGGGTCACCACAGCCTCTATCTCCTGGGTTCAGGTGGTCCTCTGCCTCGGCTTCCCGAGTAGCTGGGACTACCAGCATGTATGACCACACCTAGCTAATTTTTTTTTTATTTTTTGTAGAGACAAGGTCTTGCTGTGTTGCCCAGACTGTCTGACCTTCAGTTTCTTTTTTTTTTTTTTTTGAGTTGGAGTCTCACTCTGTCGCCCAGACTGGAGTGCGGTGGCCGCTCCAGGCCACCGCAGCCTCGACTGGCTGGGCTCTGGCGATCCTTCCGCCTCAGCCTTCCAAGTAGCTGGAACTACAGGCGCACGCTACCACGCTGGCTGATTTTTTGATTTATTGTAGAGATGAGGTCTCGCCAAGTTGCCTAGGGGTGTCTCGAACCCGCGGGCTCAGGCTATCCACTCACCTCAGCCTCCCAAAGGCGCAGGATTACAGGCTGAGCCACCGAGCCCGGCCAACCATCAGTTTCTTAATCAGCTTCATCAGTACAATGGCACTAATAATGTGACTTAACCTAAAATTAGTATAAAGATTAAATAAGGTAACATGAAAGTGAACAGTATCTCACACACAATAAAACTGTGTTAACTATTTTTATTTCGTTGATTATAATATTATGGTTCCAACAATTATTTTCCTGTATCTTATATTTCAAAATTGGCAAGACCTCTGAGTTACCAATCAAGTAATTAATTTTTTCTTTAAGTAATAATCAAAAAGGAAGTTATATGCTTTTTCTGCTCTAGTGGTGTAGGAATTGTGTCTCATGGATGAAACATTTATTCTCACATGTGAAGTCTTAACTCAGTATGTCAGGGCTGGAGGGGATGTGAGGGACCATTTTGTCAGGCTGGCCTTTTTCTGAAAGGAGGGCTCAGAGTTGGAGGAGAAAAGTGTCCTCCCCTGAGGTTACACAGCCAGAACCCTAGTCCTTCTCACATGGTTGTGAAACCACACGTAGTCATCGGTTGTCTAAGGAAAGACTTATGTCATCCAGCTGGCTTTTTTTAAAAGGGCGTGAACTAAATAGGAATAATGCTCACTTAATTAGAGACCAACACTCAGAGAAATCGCGATTATTCCACATATGAGGAATTTGCAAGACTTTCTGTTGACTCTGTCGTTCTTTGGTTCAGTGGGTGGAGCCAGTTGCCCTCATTAGAATAAAGGTAAACAGATTGAACTCAATTATAAGTGGAAAAAAAGATGTGCCCTCAGTCACTGAGGGCTGCAGAGGGTGGCGGCTGTCTGGAGAGCTCAGGTGCAGCAAAGGGAAGCGTTAGAGCATGAGTGTCAAATGCAAGACCGTAGGGGTCATCGGAGCTCCCTTCTCAAAGGGACAGGTGAGTCGAAAGCCTGGTGTTTAATATCTGGGGTTTATTTGAAGAGTTTGCAGCTTAAAGTTTATAAGGCATATCGTCTGGTTTGTTAAATTTCCTGATGCGATCCAGCCCAGAAATACATCTCTTAAAGTCCTCTCACCCTTTTCCAGCATTGTATAATAAGAGTCACAAACCCGCTTCCTTCTGGGGTTCTCCTTTCAGTCAAAGCCAAGTGCACTTGAACCTACTGAATGTTTCCTCATATGTGTAAAGAAAAAATATTTTTCTCTGAATTGAAATGCACTATTTCTGTTTTGTAGTTATTCATTTAGGGTTTGATGCTCTTAATGCTTTTGGTGTTACTGAGTGTATATGAAGAGAATTATCTAAAAAAATATTTGGTTAGCGCTATGCAATGAATGCTTTAAAAAAGTTAGTAGATTTGTGGTAATAGTTGGACTTCTTATAATTTGGATAACCTAATATTATTGCTTTATGCAACTATGTGAATGATTCATATTATTTTAGGGCTTTAATGGTTCTGTAAAACTATTCGTTTATAGACTAGGTAGAACCCTTTATGTGCCTCTCTTTGAGGGGAAAAACATAAAAAAGAAAGAAAAATCCTACTGCAAGTTGCAACTCTGAAAGGACTAATGGATTTATAAAACCCCCACGTTGCCTTCGAGCCGCCAGCTGTGAGCCCGCGCGTGCCAGCAACACTCACTCACTCTTCTTACATACTGTTCTGGGAAATGGAATGAGATGACAGCACACTATAGACTTCAGTGTGGGTTTTCGCTGAAAGAGGAAACAGAAGGACAAAAATCAAACAGGACAATGTGTGAGCGGAAACTCCTCAGGCTGATTTTTTTGTATCGGCGTCTTTCTGCAGGTTTCTCAGAATATGGGCAGCATTTTGGCCCTCTTAATTTAGAATCCTTGCCGTGCACTCTGACTTTTTATTGCAAAACAAATTGAAAGAGGCCAGAGGTTAGAGACCCAGACTACATTTGGACTGTCAGTAAATACTGCTTCGCTTCCCCTGGAAATCCTCCAAAGGGCTCTCCCGGAACACAGGGACATTTTGCTGACACAGAAGTGTTTCTTTTAAAATCCACGATATGCTCACCTATTCTTGGAACAGGTTGCAACAATGGTGGAATTTTAAAAGTCGACAGAAGGAAGTCATTCTGCCTCCCGTTCCAGCTTTTCTCCCATTAAAACATGGCCATGAGAATGAAGCTTTTGTCTCATGACTGTAAGAACTGTAAAGAGAGAGGTTTTTTTTCTACACCAAGCCACAGAGGGGATAAAATGGCCAACTTACAAATGTTTGTCCACACCCAAAGGAGGTAAAAGCTTGACAGGCAGACAGAAAGAGGATTAGAGGCAGATGGCCTCTAAGAAAGGGCTTTGATTCCCTACCTCACCCCCTTGCAAGGCAGAGAGCAAACAATGAGATTGGTATTATTTTTACCTTACAGTTGCATTAACTAAGGCTCAGGGAGGTTGAGTAGTTTGCTCAAGGTCATACAGCCTCGACTGCATGATTCCAGACAGGACAGTCTGATTCCAAAGCCAGTGCCTCTGACTTGTACTGATACCTATTCAGGGGAAGCAACTCCAGAGGGGATCTTATACTTGTGGCCGGTTGGGGGCTGGGTCCTGCTTAGAAAGCAGTGGAACCAACAAAGCAATTTCCAAAGTGAACAGATAAAGCAAGCCATGTACAAAGACTAATCGTGAGAAGTGGTTTGGATCAAACAAATAAAAAAAGAATGCTAGAGAATTTAATGGCCCTGTTATAGCAAATATGGGGAGTGTCAAAAAAATGTATACACATTTTAAGTATGACACTCGCTCAAAAGATGGTGTTAATCAAATGAATGCTAGCGTCAGCATGTGACAGGCAGGACAGTCAAAGAAAATGGCGGAATCTCAGTTGAGCGGATGTCATACTACACACGGCTACCGTAATTTAATTCAACTTCAAAAAGTAATACATGCATAACACCTTAAAATGTGCATACTTAGCCGGGCTCGGTGGCTCAGCCTGTAATCCCGCGCCTTGGGTGAGTGGATTGGCTGAGGTGAGTGGATTGCCTGAGCCCGCGGGTTCGAGACCCGCCTGGGCAAGCGAGACCTCATCTCTACAATAAATCAAAAATCAGCCGGGCGTGGTAGCGCGCGCCTGTAGTTCCAGCTACTCGGAAGGCTGAGGCGGAAGGGTCGCCGGAGCCCAGCAGGTCGAGGCTGCGGTGGCCGGGAGCGGCCACTGCACTCCAGTCTGGGCGACAGAGTGAGACTCCAACTCA